>MU394071.1:415068-615587 GCA_022578605.1 Camillea tinctor | reverse complement strand
CCCGCCCCCCCCCCCCCCCCCCCCCCCCCCCCCCCCCCCCCCCGCCCGCCCCCCCCCCCCCCCCGGAGTTGGAGCAGAGCTTATAGATACATGTAGTTGGGTGACCAATTGTCAAAACTAGCCTTTAGACGAAGTAGGACGTTATGCTACCTAACTCATTGAAGATTCTGACTTTTGTGGCTGCGAAGTATATTAGAAATAGTAAATATTATTATATGAGGAGTTGGTACCCATCGGCTACCTCTACATATACATTTACCAGAGGCTGGATGGCCATGGCTACTATGATCTCCGATGGTGTTGTCTCTCTTAGTATCCCTAGAACATTGATATAAATAGCAAATAATATACAGGCAAAGAAGGAGGTTATCTGTTCTTACATAGTAGCTTCAAAAGATTCTATGTCTGTAAGTGTACATATTGCAGGCCAAGGACAGCGAAATAAAAAGAGTGAAAATGGATAATGTATCAAAGATAAATAATGCCTGTAACCTAGTGGTGGGTGAAGATTGCCTCATAATGCTATAGAAGGCAGAACAAAGATGTTCTTGCCTGCAACAGATGCACTACCCTATCAAGGCCGTAGGTCTCCAAGACACGATCAGGCCAAGGGTCGATGCTTTATTCTAATTAAGAGGATCTCCGAAGACATGAAGTTAGTCCTGGAGTGGAGCAGCAGCAGCATAGATTCGGAAAAAGTTGTTCAAATGAGCTGGAGATAGGTCAACATTCGAAGCCGGCATCTCTTTGGTTTAACATCGTAGTGAATACCTAATTAGTTCACATATAAGTCTAAAATTGGTGTTATAGCTACAACATGTTCAATATTGATTTAACTTTTTGCCTGCCTAGCTAGAAGTATCTAGAGTGAGATTCATATTCTTGGTTCCTGCCTGAAATTAATACGGATCTTCTCAGATACTTCTCCGGTAGAAGAATTTAAATCTGCGTTTGTATTTGGTCGAGATTCTAGCAAAACGAGAGCGATAATCAATCAAGCTATCTACCGACACCAATAATTCAAATTGGTTTGTCACCTCGGGGTTGACCCCTCATGGGAATGACAGGATCCTGGCCACGGTCTTTGCACCAACGACCAAGGATGTCAGGCCATAATGTGCCAAAACCAACAAAGTGGTACTGGCGGTCTATACGTTGAACTAACAACCTTGGATCATCAACGATATCCGATGGTGGAGTTGCTGGATGGCTAAGATAGATATCACTCATAGAGTAGTATATGACCAGATCGGTATAGCCGATTGGGAGAAACGAGCGTGACATCCGAAGGGCTTCTTTCCATGCATCTAACGCAGACTGATCATCTCTATTTAGATGGTGACATGCGGCGATGCCGATAAGCCCCGACAGTCTGTTGATCTTGTCGAAAAGAGACTGAGAATCGTATGGTTCAATACAGGAAAACAGCCTCAGGCTTTCCTGGAGTGTGACTAGCTCTACTACCTTTGTGTGCAGATATATATGCATGCAACGATAAAAGTAAGCAAATGCCAGTGTAATATGAAGGCGGGTCTTGATTCTTGGTGACGCTTGTGCGGCGAGGGCTCTCTGCAATATCCTAATCGTCTCGTCGTATCTACCAAGTTCGCAAAGGACAGCCCCAAGCAGTATAGTAACCCGGCTATTCTGCAAGGTCAGGGATTGCAAAATATGTAGAGACTCTTCGAAACGACCTTCAAATCGTAATATTCTCGCGCGTGTTAACTGCACGTCTTCATTCTGGATTTTCTGGAGTGTGGAGCGGCTTCCTTGCCATGTCGCCTTAGTACGCGACAAATGGTCGAAAGCAAGCATAGGGGTGTTGAAGCTTATGCATTCTCGTGCCTGGAGGACCGATTTGGCTACTGAAAGCGCACTAGTACGATGATCCTCGACATGAATCACGATTTTACTTGCCGACCATTTACTTGACGCCTCGTAAAGGTACGTCACCCAAGCCTTTCTTAGGCTAATCTTGGACCGAAAGTAGCGCGAATCCGTCGTATCCTCTCCCAACATGCTATGTGCTAGAGTTGCTAGGTCGAGCATCCTAGTTTTCCATGCAAAGTCGCGCATATAGGAGGCCGATACACATGTGTCTATAAGCTGCGTAATACATGACGGGTTAAGCTGGCTAAGAATCTGAGGGTCGATAAGGTAGGAAGAAATCCGGTCTAGATAAGGCAAGAGAACTTCTCTTTGCCCCCACAAGCTACAAAAAGAAAAGAGACAAAATGATGAAAATTAGCCCAATTACTAAACAACCACTTAAGTTAAAGTAACTAACCTTTCTGATTGACTAGCTGCGTCTTTGGGAAATATGTGTGATATGATCCTGATGCTTTCCATCTGCCACATTTGTTCTCGGAAGCGCTGCTCTAGCTGTTTGAACGCCCCTGTATCCGGTTCTATATCACCCCCTACCAATCGAGTAAACCCAATGAAGTGTAATTTAGAGAGTGCTATATCGAACATGGATTCGTTGCATAGAAAAGGAACAAGCGGAGGGTGGATAGATACTACTTCACCGTTTGGGCCCCATGACTTTGACTCCATACGAGCTTGACTGAACACGAAAGCAGAGACTCTAGGAGTACCTAGGTATCCAAGGATACATGCAAGGGCATGGGACTCTGAACTCAGCCTGTCGAAGACGCCGTTAAGCCAGGTTACGACTGACCTGCTACAGGGATACAGTGAGACACGCTTGATCAGACTAAGCTTAGACAGCTCTGAACATCTGGTCAAAAAGTCCAAGGTCTTACGATTAGGGATATTGCGATTTGCGTCAAGAGTAGAGTAGAAGACAGCTAGGGTTGCTATAGGGCCTCCATGTTGAAACGACAATCTTAGAAGGCCTCCCCTTGCATCTTGCTCGAAGCGCTGCTCGAGTTTGTGTTGGAGAAGGAAGTTCTTGACATACTTCTCCTGATCGCTTCGAAAATCCAGGAGAGTGGTTCGGAGGGCTTGCTCAGCAGCTAAGAAGTCGTTCGAGTCCGGAAGGGTTTGCTGACAATGGAACAGGCCGTCCAGCAGTAACTCCCGCACAAGGTAGGGATCATCCCGCAAAACAGTTTCCAAGTCGAGAATCTGACCGCTCTCCCCGACACACGCAAGCTTCATTTCCAACAACTTCTGCTTTTAACTGTGGGCAGCAAGAATTAGGGACAATCCGGTACCTAGGTACCTGGGTAGGTTGAACTGTAACGAGAAGGGAGAGAAGACGCGGGGTCGGCTGATCCTGGCTAATCTGACATAAGTAGAGCGCCGCGTTGGGTTACCATCCCCACTTTTCTAAAAATGCAGGGATACGAACGCTTAGCACGTGGCTTGGTTGTTCAGAAAAGTCAAGGTGCCCAGGTTGTTAGGTACACCCCACACCCCGGTTTCTGGAATACGGTGTACCATTTTAGGTACATATCATTAACATTGCTAACATTGCTAACATCACTTCTATTGCTAACATTACTTATATTAACATCGCTAACATCACATTATCAACATTATTAACATCATCAACATCACTTACATCAACATCGCCAACATCGCTAACATCACCTCCATCGCCAACATCCCTTACATTATCGATACTATCAACATCGCCAATATCGCTAACATCACTTCCATTGTTAACATCACTTACATCAACATCGCCAACATCGTTAACATTACTTACATCGCTAACATCACCTCCATCGCTAACATCCCTTACATTGTCAACATCATTAACATCGCCAACACCACCTACATTGCCAACATCACTTATATTGTTAATATTGCCAATGTATAGCTTCGTTATTTTTGCTAATAATGTTCGATGTCATCCAAGTCGGAGATCATGATAGATAGAGCTATTAATAATCCACCCCATCCTAGCTAATACCTTTATTATATTGACGTTATTGCTTGAAATAAACCCTCACACTAGCCTAGTTTGTGTACATACAGCATAAATGAGACATATTCAAGGGTAATGATAATACTAGATGGTCACACCCCTTTCCGTGATAGTATACCCCGGAGCCTCTGAAATTATATAGCAGTTTGAGTCTTATGATTTCATTTCTAGGGGTATTACACTCATGAACGCTATTGATGCCATGAAGCCAGGGCGTGTAATTAAGCAACCCGGAATAGGAAGTAACCTGTTAGTCACATACCCGTATGGCAGACGTGAGAGATAACTAGTGACATGGATTACTTCACGACATATACATATAAATATAAGTGATCGGTCGCCCAAATTACTATGTATTGTTTGCGCTCTTAATATTTCTTGATATCGAACATCGCTCATACTTCTGTTAAGTTCTTCAACACGAGGTCCTTGTCCACAATGTCTACCTTTCCAGTTAATCCAAAGACCGGCCTCAGGATCCTTCCAGATTTAAACTTCCCCGCTGTTCCTAACACCCGCACGATTTTGGATAACCTGCTCAAAGAGGCTGGGTTGACGGGTCATTCCATCCATGACGGCTGGGAATGTGGATCTGGGTCCACAATTTTCCCATCACAATACCTACTTCACCATATTCTCTTTGAGAAGACACGGGAAGTACTCGATCTCAGCGATTCAGTTTTGCGTAAACACGTCAACTATGGTGATACAAAGACCTCTCGCGAGCAGCTTCAGAAATCCCAACATTACCTACGATATCTAAAAGCAATCCCTCAATCCAGGAAGGAACTAGCCGGCAATGATTGGAATGAGGTGACTGTCTTCCGGGACGCCCTTGATTACCAGCTTACCTTGCGCGGCGATATATGCATGCTCACTGGCGAACAAGAGAAAATGTTTCTTTCGGGCACCGAAGTGACTAAGATGCAAACCGATCAGTCTACCAAAGGGGACCTGGACGAACAAATGAGGAATTTAACCGTGTCTGGCGGTACTTCTGGGGCCCGTACTAGCTCCCAGAAGGGTCAAGCGTCGAAAATGTCTTCGGACGTCGAGGGTAGACACGAGGGTTTGGTGATCAAGGAGGATGAACAACTACCCAACTCCTTTATTTGTTCTTTTTCGAAGGCTACCATCAGCGAAGATGGTGGACTTTATGTGACCTTATCGCCTACCCGTGTTCCATTTATCCTCAGGACCCCTGGCGGAAATAAGGTAGAGGAGGCGAGATCCGATGGGTTTGAGCGATGGGCCCTACCAAGTGATACTAGCATTGCAGGTATCATCGAAGCGAAGCGCGATCCAATGCTTAGTGAAAAGAACGTAATCAGGATCCAAATGCAAATAGGAGCTCAATTTTTCACATGGATTGGTCAACATCCTCCAGAGCCATGGGAGATGGTTGGTCAAGGTAAAGGAGCATACATGTAAGTGATATAACATGTTACAACTACACACAGTGGGGTCTGATTCGCTAATATGTGGCTATTTACGACTTCATATAGTCGTCAATGCACTTGTATCTTTGACCAGGACGCGTACCTCGCCTACGCCAAATTCGATGACGATTATGTCAAATATGTCCTACACGATCAAGAGGGCAAAAAGGACGAAAAGGACAAAAAGGGTCAATTTCCTGTCATGACTGTCAGAATGTTCGGGCCATTCAATATCAATGTTCCTGAGGCGGTGGATCGTTTTGCGACTATCAGGAATGGGTTCCTTCATCAACGTCATAGGGCCAAGGTGTTTTGTAACACAGAAGACGCTGGATTAAAGGTCTAGAGTCAGCGCTCCTAAAAATTCTCTGAGTATGCAACATGGTGGATTTCTCCATGTACTTTCATTTTTGGTTTGATTGGTGATCAATCGACCTATTCATACACTCATTTACCTAGTATATAGTATATCACGATAGCTAAGCCAATATACGCTCCTTACGTAAGTCTGCGACAAAGGCTCATCACAGGCACACCTTTGCGAAATTATTTGGACCTTTCTTATGGCGCAAAAGACATATGTCAATTGCCTTTGGGAAATGAGCTCTTATATAGTCCGTGACATTTCTTCCCTAGATACTAAAAAGGCTCAATGGAAGCCAGAGAGGCCTGGTTCGGAATTGCTTTCTCTCGCTGGTACAAGCCAAATAAACCCCTCTCCTGTGCGGTGATTCTGAATTTATTTTTGTCTTTGTTTTAATTCCTTGCTACCTCAATATGCATTTCCTTTTCATCACTTCAATATACTGCCAGATTGTATTAAAAAGAAAAAGTACCCCATTGTTCTGGATACATGGACAAAAGTCCGGTACAGCCAAATGTATGAAATTGTGAGGGCACCTGTCTGCTACAGCCCCTTTTCATAGTACTGTAGACTATACTTCATGGACTTAGGAAGAAAGCACGGGGGATTATGGTGGTCTGAAAAAACAACATGCGAGAAACAAAGAGTCAATTCGTCGCATGAAAGAACGAGAGCTACACACATGTATATAACATCGTGTCTTTTTGTTCCCGCATACCCACCCCACAGAACTATATAACTATTTTGTTGCGAATCTCTTTCGTGAAGCGACTATTCTTTATGTGCTTAAAGATGGAGAAGAGGTTCGCAAAACAGCATAATCCTGCTTATCGGATAGATATTACTTAAAAAGGGTGGCTATATAGAAATACTGCAAAATGCAAGTCCTTTGTTAATATCTACATCTTTCTGTTTGATCAATTGAACTACCTCCAAAACAAGAAATTATTGATATATCCGCTACGTATATCTAAATAGAGTCTAAGCCTAGGAAGGGGTTTTACGATAATACTCTACACACAACGTCCCCGAATGATCTCTACCCAAACCTCCTTCTCGACTCCGTACCCCTTTCGCGAACTCGGTTGTATGGTGTCTCGATTTGATCTTATTAACTACGGTACAATAGATGAATCACATGTTAAGGGGTAATATACCTGTATTTAAAAACTAGAATAATTGTTTTAGAATGGCTATAGTAAATTAAACCTTTTGCTTTTTAGAGGGATCTTAAGCCTGCTTACTTATAGACGTTGTTTTGGTCTTCCTTTGTCTATAGAAGGACTTTATTTCTTTAGGCGCTTATTTCGACATTTTAATTCTATGTACATGGCATGAGTGTCGGTGCCTAACGCCGACATTCCTAAGTGTGTTGGACCTATTGCTTATTCCTTAAGTCCTAATCCCTTACTTGCCTCTATACCTGCATGTTGGCATCCTGCTTAGTCGTCAGATATATGTGGGCCCGCAGATCAGGGTATCTACATCATAACAGGCCGGTCTATTCTCGAACGAGCAGAGCAGTACCGTCTTCGCTACTTCCATGAGCGAAGCATGATTCAGTGACCAACAAATATATTGGGGGGGATACGATGACCAGGGGGTCAAAAAGGTTAGACTATCACTTTTTAATCATGGGGTCTGATTTTTTGACCTCCTCTTTAGTTGAGCTAACGTTAACCTTACGTTTAAGTATTTATTACTGCTACATTAATATATTAAGTCGGCGTAAGGTTAGCGTAAGGTTAGCGTAGGCTTTATAACCTTACTTTAAGCTTACGTTAAGCCTACGTTAAGCATACGTTCATAAATATTATATACTATTATAATCGTTTATGGTTGCCAACTATAATATATGTACTTATATACGCTAACGTTTTTAATTGCTATCTTTTTACCGACTAAACTAAACGTAAGGTCTTAACGTTGGCTCAACTAAGGAGGGGGTCAAAAAATTTGACCTTATGGTTAAAAAGTGATGGTTTAAGCTTTTTGACCCCTTGGCTAAAAAATTTGACACCCTGGTCATGTGTATACTCCGAAATAAGTAGATAAAAACTGAATCACAGGTGTTAGTGGCTTAATGAGGACCTGCCTTGGCACAGTGAGGACAATAGGTGTGCGCATGGGCCGGTGGAGGGATGTGTGTGTAGTAACCTCTATGGATGCCTATATGGATGCCTATATGAACATTTAAGTGGATCCGGTATGACCCCAATTTCATGTAACGCTTACGTTTTAAATAAGCCCTGTCATTGATAACACCAATGCCTGAAGAGATCCCCTGTGGTCAACTGACCTCCCTATATACTAATTGACTAACGTTAGATGACTATTTATACCCCTAACTCTCCTCCCTCAGTCGTTGGAGTAACCTCAACATCATCCAAAAAACAAGCCCAGAGTCAAAGTCCTTCACATTTCACTACCCTTAGAAATCTTTTCTCATCATGTCTCATCACGCCAATCCCTCTCGTCAATCGACCATTGAACTCTGCAAGCGTATCTTGGACTCTATTGAAAACAGTCCCTTTCGAGGTCGAGGTCTACATGTCACCGCCAAAGACTTTAGCGCCATCGAGGGGCTGGAGAACTTACGAATCGACTTCGGAGACCTCGACTTGGCCACTGGAGAGCACGCCGATGGCAGTGCGAAGTTTTTCCAGCCTATTCCGCCAGACCGTGTATATTCTCTACTCAAACAATATGGCATGGAGGGATGTGGGGAGCCCTCACACCCTGTAACCTCATCAGATTACGGAGCTAGGGGCTTAGTTGCCGACATTCATGACTACGAGGACCTTGCTGTATATTTGTCATGGGATGATGCTAAGTAGGTGACCTTTGAACGGCTTCGCTGTGTCTTTCTATTGTGCCAAGACTCAATCGCACTGACATTAGATAACCAGGTTTTTTGACAAAGTCGACAAGTGGTCCGAAATTCTGGGTAGTGGCCAAAAACAGCCTTACTTGTCAGATGCTCACGATGCCGCTAATGGGGAAACTCATTCGTCGGGCGTCCTTTTGTCTTGGTTCATGCCAGAGGACAAACAGTTAACTCTTGTGGAGCTGACCTACATAGCATCGATAACCCTTGAAAAGCTTTCTGAATACGAGTTTCAGAGCCACAAAATCTGTCCGGTGAGTGTTAGCTTCTTTTCATATTATTTATCTGCTTCCCTCCAGGCTTTGCTTTACTAATTAATCCCAGGTCCTGATCCTTTACGCTGCACACAGGTCAATCCGCATTATATCTGCTCTTGTAGATGGTGATACGTCTACTGTCCGTGTCTACGGCACAGGTTTTGTAAACTTCGACAACGTCGATTTCGAAATAACCGAGAAAGGGTTGGAACAGTCGGACAAGTCGGCCCAAGTGGTGGGTTGGGCTTACAACAAGCCCTGTGGGAATACCAAATGAGACCAAAACTCGTGCGATATCAACTTTGGATTACATGTCATCAGTATTGACATAGGCCAGATATCTCCATTCATTATCTGCACTTTCTTTCAACAACCCTGTTCTTTATTCCTTCCCTTTTCCTTCTTTCCGGTCCATGTATGCCACAGATTGAAATTTCATTTCTTCACACCCCCGTCGCGGAGCGCCTAGGGTCCCTTGGTGGACACTTAAAAAAGATGGTTTATCATAGCACTCTGATTATATCTACGAGTATTTCCTACGTTTTTTTTCTTTTCCGTTACCTTGATAATTAGTAATAAATTTAAAAATACACTCCTTTATATACGATGAGCACATCTTGAAGATGGTAAATGTCAAAATTCATACACCCCTTAAAGTAATAGGTCTCCATTAGAGGCGTTGCCTTCCTTCTACAAGACGGAAGGTTGTGCACTTAGGTTTAGGCTATAATTAACTGGAATAGCGCTCGCGAAGACAATGAGTGGATTGATAGAATCGAACAGCACGCGCCAATCATGAGCAGGTCGGCCCTACACCGTAGCCAAGGAGAAGACGAGGTTGACACGCTTATTGATGATTTCTGCGCCAAGTCAGGAAATGAGATATCGGGGCTGATACATAATATGGAGAAATTGACTATTGGGTCTGAAGAAACGCGTAAAGCAAATAACCAACTGATACAAGTGGTCGCATCGCAAGTTGATATACCGAGTCCTGGTGGACTATTTTGGCTACAAGGAAGGAAATGAGCTTCCAGGTTTATCTAGGTATTCGGGTTGCATTCTTACTCGGTTGGTGGTTACCTGTGTAAGAAGGAGGAAGGGTGACTCAAGACATCGGAGCTACTTTTGCACCCTGTGCCTCGAGCAGGATCATACAAGTTATTACAGTCATTGGGATGACGTAAAGCCTGTTTAGATTCCTATTACGCGAATTTGACTTCTGTAAAACACATGTGAGCATGTGGGTAAGGCCTTCGTTATACCTTGAGGCCTTTCTCTCGTTTTAGTTTTTTTCCTGATAGTTTTTTTGGTTCAAGTTTCGCCAGCCAATCTTGCCGACTCCCCTGATGGATAAGAAATAACCTATATCCTCCTCTTACATCTAGTTAGGCATCTCGATACGACCAGTTGCAGCTTCGCTCTCGGCATTAGAACTTCCAGCATGGATAATTCGATAATTAGTTTTCTGCTGCAGCTCACTCAGTATTTTAACGGCAGTGTCGTAGTGCGTGTATGCGATCAGATATCTATAACATTTTTGAGTTTGGTCGTAAGGAGTTATTCGCATCCAATGAAAGTATGCTTAGATTGACGATCGACTATCTATTAACAAGAAATGGAATTAAAATATGTGTATAATAGTGTAAACAATGATAACTGGTAATCCAAAAACTGCGTTGTGCAGGATGCGGGTGATGATGTATTAAAAATTGCTAGTATAATGCCACCTCATAGTGGGTCGTGTGCCGGCGAAGGTGGATAGTGACATTTAAAGTGCTCTTTTATAAGCGGTAGGGTGCCATGTGGATTGCTCTGACCTGTGATCGCCATACTCTGGGCCTGCAGATGCGTGGTAGATGGTTGCAAGACTAGAGTGCTTGGCTGCTTGTGAAAGGCCGTTAGTGAAGTGAGATGAATAATGAATGCTTTAGTACCTTACCTCCTAAACAGGTTCCTTGGAAAAGATCGACATATTCTTTACTGTGTCATTTCCTAAAATCTTCTAATCGCGAAGTAAGATCTTGCAAGTCAACTTCGATAGCTTCTTCCCTACGTAATCCTGACTTTAGCATTGTTTGGAGAATCTTCTTTCTACAGCCAAGCACTGTGAGCTCCTTAATAAATGCGTCGTCTCGATTCAGCTCCTCCACCTCATCGCTCTGTTTTGAATTTGCTTCAGAAGTCATTCGATTATAATGAATAGAGTCTATAGGAGCCGTTGCTTTGTGCAAAGAACTATGCGCATTCGGAAAAGCAGGTATAGACCCAATGAGATGAGTTGGCGGCCTGTCCGTATTCTTTGGTTTGATTTGAGGACGCAATATCCTTGGGTACTTAGATAGTCGCTTATCGTTTCCAGCCTATTTTATTGTTTAGCACGTATGTGTAGATCAAGGTATTGGATATAACTAACATAACGCCTTTTCTGGGGTTTTCCTTGAAGAGTAGGTTGTGTTAGATCTGATAGTCGTGGGATCATATTGCCTATCCCGGAAGACAGCTTCTCCTCAATTACTTGAATACATTAGTTAGTACGAGCCGTGGCAAGCGGCACTCTTGTACCATTCAGACTCGGTTCTCTGGGTGATTAGTAGCGAAGGCAGCGGTATATTACCTCTATCTTGAACCATTTCAGGAAGTATGTCCACTGAGCGGATGCCAGGTATTTCCAAGAGACCGAACCTGTCTGGGTGCACCACTGTTGAGGTCTCTTGCTTGCTAGTAATTTTGGCGGACTTTACTGGAAGGGTGGTAAGAATAAGGGAAACAAGGTTTATAAGTTTGTGGTTTAGTTAGTTCAATGGCAGGAAGGGGTAGACAACAGAGGGGTAAAGGTAGAAGGTAGACGTTAATATTAAACTGATAACAATGGCAAAGACGCTTCTGTTTGTTTCCTCAAGACGCCGGTGACACTTTTATATATGAAATACAGTGGATCTGCGTCTTATAGTCCCTTTTCGCTCGAGTTAGTTCTCTTAGCCCCCTGCCCTTGGTCCATCCCTTTTCGTAGATATATGCAAAAAGGGAGTGTAACAATCACAGAAATGAATATTGAAAGTCCGCTCTATTGCAGGGGTCTAGTATCTATGTAATATTTCAGACCTCTAGTGATAACATAATTTCACAACCCCGTTTATCTGTCACGATCCACCTTCATCCATGGTCCGTACCGCGTACCCCAAAATGAAAATTTAGCTTATCTCCCAGTTTTTAGATCATAAACTCGAGGCCACCATGTATCACCGTAAATTCCACTCCTAGTATCTCAAAAATACGACTGGAAGTCAACTCGATATAGAAGTCTCCCTCTTTAACCTTATTAAACAGATATTCACTGGCAATTTGGAATGTCGATAATATATTTGTGCCATCATTTTATCGAATACTTAGGAGTTCCGAGCAGTACCACTTTGCCATTCATGTGTCAGTAAAGTGCATACGGCCCATATGTGTTGAAATCGTCAATGTGCCTTGCCCAACGCGTATACAGAGCTATTTCTTCCTTCTGTTGGAGGGCTTATGAGGGCTTGTGCCTACTAGGTGGAAAAGGGGCTTGCTAAATTACCTATTCGTGATAAAGTTAGCACATCGAGCTATGTAGGGATGTCCGCATAGGTTATTCCTTCAAAACATCTTTATATCCTTGTTCTAATGAAGACGGTTTTCCTATGCTTGTTGTATGGGAACAGCTATCCTGAAATCTAGCTCACAATTGTTACGTGCACTCGTGATATGACTGACTATTTTCGGCAGGTGCTACGGTATGCTTGCTACCCCTGATATAGTTCCGCCCAGCTTGTGTATGATCCATGACACCCATTGAATTAATACGCAGCCTAATAGTACACGATACCACATGCGAGGAGCTGAGGTGGAGCTTGGAAAATAGAAAGAGACTGTTCGTATGTATACAAGTCATGCTGCGCTGCGTAGCCACATAGGTATTTTAGTTCCTTGCACAACAATAGTAACGTTTTCCTCTATCTAGAACTCGCATCGTGTCACTACATATGTGTAAATATGGATTAGAAGGGGTAGGGACAATATGCAATTAATGAAGGCAGTATATTCGTTTCGTGCAATGCAAGGATGTCAATGCTTTGAGAGTGAATACATTGCTCAAGAGAAAGCCTTATAATTTCCGAACACGATCTTATGTATAAAGAAGCGCACACGATACCCCGGTCATATAGCCTGATGATAAACGTTAAAACTTAGCTTGTGTTCTCCAGTTCATTGGAATTGCGTCGCTACCTGAGATTTATATGAAACACGCATACGTACAACTGTTTGGAGTGTGTAGGTGTTCATATATATAGAGCCGGGAAGTAATAGGAGGTAAAGGTTTTTGGAATATGGGGTTACCACCCCACTATACGGCACTAACACTACATGTATATATATAGCGGGCTCACGCCCCCATAGACTCTCACCTCGACTAATACGCTTCATCCTTTCCCTCACCTATCGTCTCAGTTCCTCAAATAATTCAAACCGACCCTTGGGTGCCCATCAGCTTTGCTCTTGGGAAGTGTCATGATGACAGAGGGTCTGAAACGTGACGGGCCAAATGCTCCAGAAGAAACATCATCGACAGCTGCACTTCAAGGTAAATAATTTCATCTAGACATACCACATGTACACACCACCAAATTAGCGAGGTAGCCCAGACATATCTTGATTATTGTCCTTCCCGATTTAGAAGTTTGAAATATTCATCATAACGTAAAATTCACTTCGTTGAGCTTTTCAAGCTCGGTGTTTCATTACATTATTTCCTACATAAACAGTTATGAACTACAAGATTCCACCTGAGTAACGCCGGTAAAAACCGTGTTAAGTGCTTTGCCTATGACCCGTTGCAGTTCCAACTAGACTAGGTCAGCATTGCCAAACTCTTTCGTGCTTAATTTCTTTTTGTTATTTCTTTTTACTGATTCAGATGCCATCCATTTGTTCATTACTGACTCTAATCCGTTTGGCGATCCTGTGGCGCTCGAGATGTTGTTCAAGATAAGGTCGTATTCGCTGTGATAAATCCATAGCATTGCCGCCAATGATTGAAGGGGCCTCAACATACCATATAAATAGAGTAAGGGGCTTCAGCATATCAACGTGGAGGATCTTGAAACCTCATTAGCACAGTCAGGGCATTCTTGTCGTAGAAATAATTTAACGGTAATTTAAACGAAGAAGTCTGGAATGGGTGTATACTCCGCTTCATGTATATGGGCTCCGCGTATCTGGTGACCGGATTTCGCAAAGTCCGGGTTATCCAACCGAGAAGCACGAGGATAACTCATATTTGAAAGATTGTTGGAATTGCTGCAACAGATACATGTAGTCTAGAGGTCTAGCACAGGAATATAGGCCCGTTATGAAGTGCATGACCCCTGACCCCTTTTCCAACCTCGTTAAAGTTCCATCTAGTATGCATCCCCAATACATCCATCACAACAGAGTGTGACACAAGCCTAAGCATGTTATACTACCCCATATTTTATGCTGGATGATTTATCAGACAAAAAATCGCTGGGACCCCCTCTATACCATACTAACACTATTTAGGACACGCTGACCGAGCACTGTGGGTCCCCTATAAGCGAGGATCATCGTAGATTTAATAGTGGGGCTCGTAGAAGATGTGCGCGAGTTCTTCCTTATTCATCCTCCTCCACCTCGCTCAAAAACATGGGGGGTTAATAACCATGTAACCCGCACTAACATAATCACGTCAAATGTAATCCCTTCCCTCCGCAACAAGGGGGCCATCAATACCAACTACCTACCTAAGGTTACTCCGTAGATGTGTGACGGTGACGGCTTACGTACATCCATCAGCTGCTGACAGCTGACAGCTAAAAAGCTAGGGGAGCTGGGAATCCGCCCGAGAGTGTTGTGTGGCTAGGACATGTGGCTTCAGCCACGAAGAGGTGTTATAGGTCCAACATACCTAGGTTAGGTAAATCCATATTGATTGAGTTATGCTGTAAGAGATAAGCCTATTTAGGCTTAGGCTTTGCGGTATTGGGGCTACTGCCCATACGATAAGCTTTAAATCGAATTTATATGGTTAAAATTAAAAAAGAAATCCTTGTTATAGCATATTTTTCGGGAAAACCATGCTGTATGCAATAGAATAGTGTGCTCTCATTAGCTGAATAAACCTAGTCCACCCCACTATGCTTGGTCAGGTATATGCTGGGACTAGGATAACTACGGTATTATTTACGGTTACTATATCTTTTCCTTGATCCTCGGTTAGTAACCCAATCCAGACGTAAATAAGGATCTTGGGCTGATAAAATGGCCCAAACCCCATGCACGGTGGTGCCATTCCGGAAGCTAAAGACCATAAAATTGTCAGCCGACGGATGGATCTTTTTCGATGTGCCGTCACAAGGTCACTCTGAAGCCGTCCTAGTTCATCGAGGTACGACGCATTTGACCGTAGCACGAAACAAGGCCTTTAATTTCTGCGAGTCTTGGTCCTGGTCCTGTTGTACCGATGCACCGCTGAAGTTAGTAGAGGACCATAAGCAGAGGCTCTACAAGAGGTCCTTTGAATCTGGAGAATGGGTCGATGCCGGGTAAGCAAGGGGTTTCATGTTCAGGCTGGTATTATCAAACAATGCTCATTAGTTTAGGCACACGCGAGAGACACTTACCAATAGAACTTGGGCTACGTGTAAAAGTATAGAGTATCAAAGCCTCGTCCGGATTGCTATGCGGAGCCGCGGCTACCAGCTGATCTTTGAGCCGATGACTGAAGAAAACGATGTAGCCGTCGCGGCGCAAATTGCTCTGCAAAAGTTCAATCGTGGCATCATTATCCTATCCGGTCAGGAGGGCGATGGCCTGCGCCAACTAGGCCAACCCACCATCAATAAAGAAGAATTGTGCAACATGCGGATGTTGAGGGAAAAAGTGGAAGACTATGTCTATCTGAGAGAAATAGGCGACCTTTTTGCTAAAAAGGGACTCGAGTGTCCGCCCTGGGCTAGCATGTTATCATGGGAGTGGACTTTTCTTGCCCGATGCATTCGAATACTTCAACGGCAGCGGCAGCATCCTATTCCTCACATTGAAGGGGGTGTCTATACTTGGCAGACAAGAGCAACGTCTCGAATGAACGGCATTGTCAACAAATTGGCTTCTAGAATTGGGGCCCGCGCGCTCCTTTTTTATAAGTCTTTCGCCGGTACGTGACATGCTTACCTAGTGGGATGAATCTAACAATATAAAGCAACCAACTACAAGTGGCAGGAGGCTGGGGAGAACGAAGACAATGCAGAAGATATAGACGAAAGAATTGTGGAAGGTATTCTGGCTAGCAAGATAGAGATTCTTCAGAACCTGGACGTGTTTAATCCATTTGCCTTCCTCAGCTTGATATTAGAAGAGAGGTAGGTGAAATACGCAGTCTTCATATGGTTCTAGATATCTAATATAGTCTTAGCTACATTGGTATTTGCGAGACCCTTGGCGTTAGAAATCTATCATGTCACCATACAGATTCTGGAGCTGGGCCATACCAAGGACTATCACTAAATATCGCGTTGGACTCGGCGTCCCAAGGGCTCGGCCATGGTACTGTCGCCACTGAGGATGAAGACGGAGTTCAAGGTGCCAGGATTTTCAAGTTATCTTCTTCCCAGATCTCCAATAACTAGGTTGGTAGTACTGAGATAAATGAGTAGTTTATTGTCGCTGACAAGGCCTACCATAACTTCGGCGATGGCGGCGATAATGGAAGTTGGTGTTAGAATTGATAAAGTTGGAAAAGGCCGATCATGCTTGAGTGGTCTCAGGGGGGAAGGCCAACTTTATGAGGCGGACCTATGTAGCAATCTTTCCTACTGTACCCGCTTGAGACTAACAGGATTATGATGATTGCATGAAGCGGGAATATCATATTTTATCGATGCCTCACGATTAATTTACTTTTATGAGTTAGGAGAAGATCCTAGATCATGAGCCATGGAAATTCTTCCACTACCGTAAGCAAACCAAAGACAGCCATGATGATATTTGTGACTTTGATCCCTTTGTCAGATCTGAACTTGACTCGAGATCTTTTGTGTCTTAGCCAGATGGTAATGGAATTTCTGTAGCCCATGGGAGGAAAGCCATATTACAAGTGCGGGTTGGCCAAAAACGGCCACCGGTATTCAGCTTTTTGCAGCGGCGTGGTGTTAGTATTAACTAACATCGCATTCATAAGCTGCCACTAGGCCACGAGCCCACACATAAGTATATTCTGCAATATCATGTTAAATCTGTGAAAAAAAAAACCTCATACCAGGCTCGCGTGACTCATGGATTACTAGCTAAGCTTTAAGATTCGGGCTGAAATAGATGTACTTCTAAAAAGGCATCATACCCTCTCTGGCTGAAAGAGGTGTAAGTGTAAGGGAGAGAAAGGACAAAGAAAATGACCCACAGGCCGTTTCTAATATTATCCACCCTCCCAATAACAGCAGCAACCAACAGCTGCCGCTTTATCTTGGTTTCTGTCAGCGCTTGATTAGCTATAATAACCATGTAATTATTTCTATGGTAAGTCAATCTTTTACAAACACAATATTGAGGTAATTCACATCTACATTGATCACATGGGCAAGTCTCCTTCCTACCAATCCTTTTGTTACAAGAAATTTTCTTCATTCTAGATCTCAAGGATTTCGTTGTTGTGCGAATGCGTGATGCCTCGCTTTGGAGGCTCCTCCTGAAATGACCCCCTTCCCCCTTACCCCCATGCACAACACGTACACACTCGTCCCACAGGAGTCCGTCAGACTTCCCCTGCCCACCCACACCCCCTTTTCTGAGGAGTAATACATATATACGGGGGGAATACTTCCCTGCTCCCGGCTTCGCCTTCGGAGCTAGCCCCTAGAGTCCACACCATTTCACGAGTATTTTTTTTTCATTCGATGTTGGTACCTCTCTGGCTGTGCTCATGATGCCACCTTCCTAATAGATCAAGCCAGAGAGTCCCGAGCGTCGGGAAATGATACTGACGGCCGGTGCTTTTCAGCAGCGTTTCCGCTTTCATTCGTAGGAACTGGCCTTCTATGGCATTGCCAAGCCTCAGTTCAAGCTCGGCCATGGAGTAAAATGCAATCATATCGGTAAAACCGGGGGGGAGGAACTTCTTGGAATATTCAAGATATGTGCGCCAGTGGTCCATGGCCCGATCGATCTCTCCATCCAGATGAGTAGTTATCGCAAGCCCGCCTAGGATAGATAGCTTCCTTAGTTTTCCGTATATTGTAGGTGGCTGAGTTACGTGGTCAAGCTGCTGATATATGAGCCGGGGATGTTGAGATGACAAGGCATTACGTTCGCGCAAGGTTGTTGCTTTGATATATGGGAATAGTCGAGTATTGGCTAAAGCAAGCCGAAGACGGTGATATGTATGAGAATTCTTTTCTGTTAACGTAGCAAGCTGGGATTGCAGCAGACTCTCTGCTTCCTCATCCCTACCTAGTTCGCAGAGACATTCAGTCAGACGGACTATCACCTGAAGACTCCGATGACCCGTGATGGAGGATAATCGATCGAATGCCATCTGGAATTGGCCTTCTAACATGGAAATACGAGCACTATAAAGATCAAGCCAATCATGTTGAATTCTTTCTAAAGTCGACGGACTGCCATACAAACAGGGATTGAAAGCTTCTAAAGCTGTCCTAGCAGATAGGATTAAGTTGTATTTAATGGAGATCTTCGCTTTGAGCAAGCATAGTTGTGCATGGAATGCATTGGTCCAATGGTTGAAGGGCAAGCTAATATCTATATGTGGCTCATTGCCTGTGTAGGTATAGGAGACCCAAGCTTGTCGGATCCGGACTCTGGCTTGGAGGGCTTGGGCTCTGGCTTGCAGGGTTGGGACAATGCCTTCATTCGACAATGCCCCCAAAACTGACAGGAGGTTGGAGGCCAGAATAAGTATCCGATTGTTCCAATACTCTCCTTGGATGGCCGAACTTGATAGAAGGGCCTCTACGAACTGTAAAAGAAGGCATGGTGCCTGTTCAAAGCATGGTGCCATGGAAGAGTCATTGAAGTACGGGCACACTAATCGCACTTGGGGCAAAAATAACTCGCACAGCGGTCGGTAACTATGGGTGCGTCAGCATACCTTTGCTTAGAGAATAGAAGATACGCAACACGTGAATGAGATGAATTTGTGGGCACCTACAGTATCGGGTCTGTTTCACTATGTTTGGGATACACATGGGAGAGGAGTTTCACGGCAACGAATTTCCATTCCGTCGTCTCGAGTGTTTTGCGCAGCTTCTCAGCAATCTGCGGCTCGAGACTTACAGAGGAGTCGGTAACTACTACGAAACCAAAGCGCTGAAGCTCATTAAGGGCCCTCGTGCATAGAGATTCATCGGTAAGGACACGAGGAAGATCTGGTAGGGATTCTACTAGCTCCCCTTCTGTACCCCATGACTTGGATGGCAGCCGGGCACGGGAGAAGACCTCATTTGGTATGTTGATCTTACCTAGACACCATAGAACCGAGGCCAATTCCCGCGTATCGATTTCGAATCTGCTGAATACGTGGCCGAGCCAAGAATCGACGTGCTCACTACATTCGAAGGTGGCAGACCGCTTTAACAGCTCGACCTTAGATGGGTCCGACAATCTATCCGAGAGGCCGGCCAGGGTAATATTGGCTCTCTCATTCCGAATGAGATCAAACGTAGCATAGAATATTGCTAGGGCGGCAAGAGGCCCGCCGTGTTCAAAAGCTAGGCCGACAAGTTGGCCACGAGTGGTCTGCTTCGAATACAGGTCTATGTTCCGCGAAACGAGAAAGTTCCTGACACGGAATTCCTGGGGCTTGTCGAATTTGATCATGGCCTCACGCAGGTCGCGTTCGATCATGATGCAATCCATCGAATCCTCGAGAGGAGAGGTAAAGATGGCATCGAAGAGCAGGCCTCTTACCAGGTAAGCATCCCGACGGGTGGCTTCGTGCAGCTCGATGATGCTGCCATCATCGTCTATGAAGGCTAACCTCATTCCGGCTATATAACAGCGGTATGGTTCGCTTTGGGATGGGGGCCAGGACCAAGGACCAAGGATGAAGGCCGGGCTGATTATGATGTGAAGTTGAGTTGTGAGTGGAGAGCCGAAAGAGGATCTGATCTGGGGTTACAATGACCCATAAATAGTGGGACTGGTTTTACAGAGCGGGTCGGGTCGGCTAGGGGGGGTCAAGCGTTATCCAATAATACAGCTACATAGTTCAACCCGAGTTCAACCCCTGGCTCAACCCCACCGAGTCCCACCCGGTGTCGATAAGGGAAAAAATAAAAATAAAAATAAAAAAGGAAAGAGTGGGGACATTCTAATCCCTTAACCTTAAATACATACCTACCTAGGAGTAGTACATACACTACTACATACACTACAGACTAACGAGTTGAAGTTGATTGGTGGATGCCAACATATGAAGTGGAAAAGACGATTTCAATTGGCTACAGCATACTACCTAAGACAGACTAGACTATAAAAATCCCGATTCCCCGCCTCGACGCTCTCTCCACTTACACCCCCGGATCCTCCGCAGCATGCTGTTTGGGAACAACGATCCGCCAAGACCAAAATTTATCGTGATCAGAGAAAACACTAGTATCATTATAACGAACACTTTCTTCTTGATGGGCATCTGTATGTTATATAGCAGCCAGATCGGAAAAAGCTACATACCCAATAATAAGGACAGTAAGTATCTCGTTCAAATCTAAATTTGATGCGGGATAAATTCAACTTACTCCATACCCCCAACCAACAACAATGGTCCAAGCAGATAAAGCGATTCTGGCCTGTGCAAGTACAGTAGACGGCAGGCAAGTGACCTGGCCAGTTGCCCCGACCTCCTGAGAAGGAGGACATTGGAAAGCATACATGACAGCAGTGGCTACTGACCATAAGGCCGCAATACCTATGGTCATTTGAATGGGCCAAGTTATCAACTTCTCGAAGGCATTGCCAACAAGAAGCAAAAGGACCAATCCCGCTGCCATTTTGGCTAAGCCAGCCGTAACAATATACACAACTTGCGCAATAGTAAAATACTAGCAAGCAGCAGCGTTAGTCCTCCTAATGTTCGATATAGTATTTGATCTGCTCTTGGGTGGGTTCGGTTCATACCGATGCTGCTTTACTCGGGTCCGATCCGGGTATCACGGTCATCATCGTCGTCGTCGTCATCGTCGTCGTCGTCATCGTCGTCGTCGTCGTCATCGTCGTCGTCGTCATCGTCGTCGTCGTCGTTGTAGTTGTCGTTGTCGTTGTCGTTGTCGTGGTATTTATGCCAAATCTAATCGACAGAAGCATCATAGCACCCATCACTAGGAATCCAATCTGCCCCTCAGGATCAGTGATCGATATATCATCACATTGACAAAAGGTTTATACTTACATAGGCAAGGACTAATACCAGGTCATCGATGCCGAGAGACTTTTTCATCCTGCAAATCCAACACCTCACGGCCACAACGATGAAGTCTATCACAGAGAAAACTGTGAGGATCGCGATGTAGGTAGCTTGCAAGGTCATTTCTTTTTCTTTTTCTTTTTTTTTTTTTTTACGATAGAAAGAGCGTCGTTGTTGTAATGCAACGGGAAGTCCGGAACACAATAATGATTAAGTAAAGTGTTCAGGAGCATTAAGTTGAGAGAGAGGAAGGGAAAAGATGAAAAAGGTCCCTTCCCCTCCCCCGCGCTCCTATACCCTCCTCAATACGCCATATACACACCATGGGGATAGTGACCGGACATTGCCCCTATCTCTCACTCCCGAGAGTGGCTATCGGTAGACGGTTTTGGCATAGTGACCGATGGATTCCACCACCATGGATAATTTAATCAGAGTTTACGATGGTTATGTTGTTGTTATTCTGGTCGTTGTGCAAGAAGCTAAAAGTAGTAACTAACTCGCGATGCCGTTTCATAACTCATAAAATCCCCCTCTTAATTCCTTGCCGAAGTACGTCCGTACGTACTCTCACTGCGCCCTTATGTGATACTACCCCTAATGCATCGTATCTTTCAACATTTGCAATCCTCCTCCCATATTCCAGTCTTAGAGTTTCCTATCCATTGGTAACCCAATACAAGTTAGATAATAGGAAGAGCTTTCAAGGGATCGTCTATATTCCCACCTCTGTGTCCGGCCCGAATGCTTCCTCTCTCTCTCTCTCTCTCTCTCTCTTTCTCTCTTTCTCTCTCTCTTTCTCTCTTTCTCTCTACCTTAGAAGTAAAGCCGAGAATTACATTATGCAGAGTATGGTGGTACAGATTCGTATGCCGGGCATGAATAAAGTGTAAAAAGGGGATGAAATGATGATAACCTGACCTCAACATACTTGCTGACAAAATCGGACATTGTGTCCCTTTGACAAACTGGTACGTATGCGTAACTATTTAGCGTCCCAGGGAGCATGATTACAACCCAGCTCCGGTGCTCCCAATGGCATGGCATGCCCCATGTAACAGGGATGGCAGGGTAGATCGGATATGCAAAGGTGTTCGCATCCCCAGTCGGATTAGGGTCATAATGATTATCAATAGAGGCCTTTCCCCCGGGGGCGCGGTTGTCAGTTGTCAGGGGTTAGAGCCGAGCCAAAAGAGAATGGGACCGGACCGACAGGGTGGACGTAGATATATTCACGATAAATTTGGTACCGTACGACGCAGAATAGCGTCGACCTCCCTAAGGAAGAGTCAAGTAGGAGCGCTCCCTAGAGAATATTCTCCAGTCCGATAGTCACCCTTACCTTCCATAACCCTCACTCCGTTGTGTGGGTAATACCTCTTACTGCTGAAGATGTGATGCGACGCCGTACGCATGAACGTATCCGGGTTAGAACTCACGGGCCGTCTGTAAAAGTATAATAATAGTATAGGGTAGTATTCGGGAGTGATAGATGCATTTATCTTATCTTAACTAGGGTGCAGTAACAAGTGGTTGCATCATTAGCTTACAACACCCGATCATTTGTTACGTCCCAGCCAAGGGATAGGTAACATGTTATATAAAACATACAGCATTGGAGCATAATCATAACTCGGTCATTTTGTGAATATTTTGGTCACTTGGTACAGTTGGTTGCCCAGCCCAATTATTACATCAATAAGATATGATGGTATGCTTCTAAATAATCTGATTGGTCGTGATAAGCTACTTATTTTGGTAGCTTGGCTTTATTGGCAACGTGCTGTGTCATTGGAATGGAAATAGACATTGGAATCGATCATTGGAAAATCTGTCAACGCGGAGGCGAGACACTTGGAAAGACTATACAAAGTCTAGCAAACCGACTATTGAGTCGTTGTATTGGATAATATCGATTAGGCATGTTTTCCTTCTACTTTTCCACCTGTTTTCTTTTGCCTCCCTTTGACTAGATTTGACTTAGAATTAGACATTTCCGTTCAATCTCACATGTGTTTCGACTTCCTCCATTGTTAGCTGCTCCGTTTCGTGTTTATTGTTAGATGTATACATTGGTTACATGATAACAGTGTGTTTGAAATTATAAGTTAGTTACCGAATATAGATTAACCAGTTTATTTTAGCCAATGATACTGCCTTTGCATCCGCATCGAATATAGACACCAACCTCACACGAGCTTGATTCCTAGCGAGACAGTAAGCTCCCTAACACCATGACAACCTACAACCGAGCCACACTCCGGCTTATAGGGCTCCAGCTTGTGCTAGTCGCCTGCATGCAAGTAACAAGCTCTCTCTAGGATAACAACTAGTATGAAGCCTCGCCACCTCCTTGCTGGCTCAACCTTCATATCTTTCGTGAAACTACCGACATAACGTATCGTTGGGCTTCTTCTCGGTGTGAGGGTAAACGTGGACTGTTGCTAGCCGACTCTGCTCAATTGCGTGGGTAATGTGATGGCAACAGGTTGCGGAGGATTTTCTATCTCCAACAAGATCCTCTAGATGTGCTTCGCGCCGGCGATACGCTTGGTGGAAACTCAATGTTTTCGGACGTCAACAAACTCATCCACGTCATCATGATCAGGTTTATAGGAGGGAGTTAGCAGATTCGACTATCACCTAGGACCTAAATTCGGAGGTTTGTATTAGAGCTTTGATTCATAGGGGTAGGTATGTATGCTATACGCGCCTTTTAGGGGGTGGAAATCCCGAGTTTTGGCAATAATCGGCTAACGTTTCGATGAAGTAATAACTGCTGTGTTGAATCACGGGTCAGGTCCAAGTGGTCGAGCTTCACAGCCAGCTTGTCTAACCAGAGGTTTTCGATACTGTTGCTCATCTCCATGGCGGGACCATGGGATGACTGGAGTGACCACAGCAATTGAGCATTGCTGCAGCTCTATCTTTCAATATAACGAGTATTCCTTCTGCGTGCTTCTTTTTTTGGTATAGTGAGCAGGGCCGCTAGTTAAAGAGCCGCCCCTTAGTCCATACCTGATTAATTATAGGACTCGACGTTGGCGAATCACTGAGTATCGCGAAGGTCTTACTCCTATGGTCCCATTATTATAATATGGGAGCGATCTACTATAGGAAGGTACAAGTCACTAACCTAGAACATTCTCTTACTAATAGCAATAAACACTTGATATTGGCAAGACCGGCCTGGGTATTCATTGGAAGACGCCAACAACATCGTATTCGTGCTAAGTCATGTATGATCAGGAAATAGGGGCTATCCTTCAAGGAGGGACTTGCCGGCTTGCCGGTGAGGATTCCATGACACCTTCCTGGGGGAGGTAGCCAACTAGGCAGTGATGAAATGTTAAGAATCAAGGATAGATCAGATCATTCAAGGAGACAAGTACCTACCTCATAGTGGAATACGAAAGTTCTTAGTGTAGAAGGTACGACATGTCAGGTATCCATAGCTCTATTTCTCTGCGTATCAAGTATATCATCACTACCTACCTAGTCCCATGTTCTTCGTTAGGGAGCATAGGAGCATGCCGTCAGAAATGAGGATGACATACACACACACCATACTTATCTTGTAATGTGGAATATCCATTCTGCGTAGGCATACCAACAGAAGCTAAGAAGGGCATAGCACACAACGGAATCCCCGTGTTGGCTCCCTCCATAATGGGGGCAAACACATCATCATGCAAAGGTCTTTTGGGATGACTCCTTCGACCTCAAGCTTGAGTGCCATGATTTCATTAGATTCAGGGGTGAATAGTATATTCCCTGATACTTCTGAGCCTTCATCGGCAACAAGCCGTCTATCACAGGTGAACACGTAGTCGTTTCGGGAGGAGCTACAACGACAGATACTTGAAATGCCGTACCTTACATATATGTATTTCTTCGTACCGCCTGATCTCTAGCATCATATCTCCAGTAGTGACTTGTTGGAAAGGTTGATGTTTGACAATGCCCCTTTATCAAAGCGCAAGGCATATTAGGGGCACAGGGGTAACATGGCATAATGGGTGAGCTGGTCATGTACGCTGAAAAATAGGCTCATCTCGTATAGTCTAAGGTGCAGCTGTATAATGACTCCGGCAGCAGATATTCATACCTTGTCCCGGACAGCTCACTGCTGGCTAGGAAATTAAATCATGTTGTTTTTCTGTTGCCTGATGGATGGAATGACCTACAAGCTTGGGAAGAAAGCCCCTCAAAGTATTATTTTACATACGATAAGGAAGAAAGGAGTTTGGTGTGCGAAAATGATGTTACTAGTAGCCATCGTGACCTGTATCCCGCAGTCCGATGGCCTGGATGAAGTTATAATCTGAGAAAAGGGGAAAAGGGGGGGAAAGGGGGCACCAGCCCCAATCCCAGCCACTGTGGCGCAGCCATGTTAACACCAGCGGACTACCTACTCCGTACCTAGGTACTTACACTACCTAAGTACTACTAGGTTACTACAATTCACGGACCAAAGTGCCAGTCGTCCATTTCCATCCAAATGAAAACAACACCCTAACCTAGGTGACATCACCCACCTTCCGTTAACCAGTACAGTATTTACTAGAGCAAATCCTTACCAGTACAGATTCCAACTGGTAGCGCAAAATCGTGTTACCAATACAACTCCCTACCAGTGCAGCTTCTTGCCAGTACAGCTTCCTACCAGTTGCAGTGCCATATATATGAGCTAATTGTCAAAAAGGCAATTAGCATATGCTTTTGTCTGTGACATAAAGACACTTTATGGGCTGTTAGTGATGAAGTGTTTTGTATAAAGGGGCTTTTTATTATATGAGTGTCTTTTATTGTTTACGGGTAGTCTGTGATTTTAGAGACAGGATATAACAGTTCAAGTTTAGAAATAATTTAATCATTAAATCAGAAAGGGCTTAATTGGTATTTAAATTGATACTTTAATATTAGTAGTGGTAATTTAAACAGTGCTTTATAGGGGAATATGCGCTTATATAGTCTTTTAGCTTCTTGGGGAACGATATTGTGATCTGCTAAGCTATTGTTAAGTGCAGTAAAGAAGCTTAATGATTAGAATCTGAGAAGCAAGCGTTGGGATTTAGGAGTATATGAATTTTTGGGAGATAGCTTATCTATATGCTTTTATCCTATGTTAGTTGTGACGGCCTGGGTAACCGCCACATTTACCTCCCAGCTTATAACCCCACTTAGGATTTCAAGTCGTCGGACTTGAAATTCTGTTACCCTTTTGTGGAATCGGGAGTGTTGGTGCAGTGGGTCGACGCCGCCGTAGCATTAGTATGTACTTTGGTTTATAGATTCTTCGTGACAACTAAATGCCTACTTCTAGCTCCTGACCTATAAACCTAAATGCTCAAGCTTGAGACCACTTTATTACAGTTTCTCAATTACGTTTTCTCCCCCTTCTCTGTTTCTATCATAACAGTTGCATTATACACTAAGGTTACTTTACAACAAATATATAAAGGGGTACAGAAGTGAAAGGAGTGGTAGGATAAGAAGAAATGCGCGTGCGATAGATTAATACAATACTATCACCATGTCACTACTTATTAAGTATGAGATTGGTGAGCATGCTGTTATTTGATGGAAAAGTATACCTAGAACTACCCAATAAACCGCGATCTACCCACAATAACAACCTTTTTATGCCCTTTCATACAGGCATTTAAAGTCCTGAATTCTACGATCCACAGCACCTATAATGAAATTCATCTTCCCTTAAGTCCTTTGCTTTTATAAACCCTCCCATACTTTGTTCTATCTTGACGATTCGCCTTTTCTCTCTCTTCTATCCTTTTAGAGCGCCTAGTATTTGTTGTACTCTTGGTCTTTCTTGCCGGGTGCGCGGTAGATCCAGACTTCCTCCGACTAGATGTAGTATTGCCTGAAAAAGTATCGCTTGGCTTGGTGATAGAGGGGTATTGGCTTTGAGTATCTGGTTGACAATACTCCATATATCGCGACGGAGACGCAGCTTCAGTTGGAACGGTGGAACTAGCATCATCGTCGTTTTTTTGGTTGTTAGCTTCACCGTGGTGATAGAGTCAATGAGAGAAACTTACTTTGGCATGGTGTCCAATCATAATGCTTATCAAACCACTCCTTTAAAGTTGGAATGCCATCGTCGTACTCAAGATCACCGTCTTGAGCATCATTAGAATTGGTGAGGTGGTTGGACGACTGATATATACTCTCACTCCTCCAGGTTGTATTGTACGTCTCCGACTATCTCTCGTACTCGCTTCTAGTCAACATATCAGTGATGCCACCGCGGGCTAAGCTCATCCTAACTCAAGATTCAAAAATGCCACCCGCATGGATTGCATATGCACTAGGGAAAGGACCGGCGTCACTAGGCACCACCTCGTCCAGGGGCGGGACATGCGCCTTCCTTAAACCGAGGCCTTTTCAAGGATCAAGTCTTGTCCCTTATGCGCCAACATGCCACTCCAACGTCCAGGGCTTGACCAGCACGAAGCCCGATGGAACCAATCATCGTATCATCTTCTCAGAAGTCCCCCCTCCCCTGACCACGTCTCACTCACCGTGAAACCAGGCTGTGTGTTGGTTGCTGTGCGGAATAGCATCTACCCATATCAATATCAGGAGATTGTCTAGCATCATGCACTCCTCTTCGCCATCTCCGGCATAAGATCTCGGTGTGTGGAACAAGCAGCACGAGACAAAACAAGTAATGAATATATAGAAGATGCTACGCTGGATCCGGGCTGTGTCACTTGGATATGAATCCCATGTGAGCCCCTGACTTTGCTACTGCGTTGGTGGAAAGGGGCTAGATATCCTCGATGGCATTCGGAGCCCTCGTCATTCGGAGCCCTCTCTACATGGTACTCTGCATGGTATTTGGAAATGATGGGTCGTCTCGCCATCTTGAAGTAGGGGTGACTTGGCCGTGTTGGTAGCATCTTACTAGGAATTCGGCCGCTCGCAGCAGTGTCTCGAAAGCCATACAATCACATATGACAGCGTCTAATTCTCACATCTCCCAGCACGTAGTGTCCCGCAGCTCATATCACGCAGCCCATATCCCACACTGGCACAATATTCACGTTTTTGGACTCGTGTGTCGCTCCCTAGTAACCTAGCAATTCTATTCTCAGAACGTAAGAGAAGGTTTAGTCTGCCTGACGACTACGGACATCCAGGAATTACAGTTAAGAGACTTTTGTGAGCAAGCTTTGATGGTACTTATTTATAAATGTAGAACATGTTGTTAATGTTGATGATGTGAAGATTTACTATGCTGTATATTATAATTAAACGCCTGGGGCGGCTCCATTACTTAGCCTTAGGTAAGTATATGTAGGTACTTATAGATACAATTACTTAGTAAAAAAAAGCTTATTAAACAGTGGTAGACGCAAGTGTTGGATTCAAACCGTTTGGCTCGACCGTTTTTCTTCGGTTTTGGACCCACTCAATTTTCTTGGCACTGCGCTGCAAGGTCCCAATTTTTGGAAGCACTTGTTGTTCAACTTCGGACACCGTTTACTACACAGACAATCCCTTATAACGGATAATGTTTTCAGAGCGGTCCAGCAGCAGGTTTAGGTTCAGAGAAAGAGGGCCACCCCCCAGTTCATCGGAAAGGCTTACCTCACAATCTTCACGCTAGAGTCTATTTTAGGGGCCGACATACCTAGACTGCTAGACCTAAGTTTATGTTGTAGCGTACTTATTCTCCTTACTCACTTATAAGATTTTTACATATAACAGATCAATAAATTGATGCTCTTTTCTCTTTTTTCTGCTTAATGTCTGTATACGTTATACAGATAAAATGCGCGAGGTGATAAACAAAAATTAAAACCTTCTATTATGTATAGTTTACTAACCATGGATACATGAACTGAAATTAGTTCCTTGGAGTGTTGCAGTGAGTTTTGCTCAGCCCGGTGATAATCTGGGGATAAGGTAGTAGTGGTATTTAGGATAGGAAGCAGGTTATGTATGTACCGGCCCATCCATCTACCTCTTACACATCACCATGTGTAGGCATTACTACCTGTCCTCTTATATTTATAATATGTCGCTGGTTATCTATATGTCTATATTTCTACATGGTTTCCCATAAATAATCATTGATGTGCGACTATAGTCCTTCAACGTCTCCTAACCCACGTGGCATGTATCAAACTTACTAAGTAGCTTAGTCTATCATATAGACATAGGTTCTTAAACTTAGATGCTTGTCCACGTGCAGTGTCACTAGGTACAATACATGTAGTAGTAAACCTAGGTTAGGTCGGTTGTAGGTGGCCTTGTTTTGGTCTCGACACGTTCAAACACTAGTCCAAGTTGTGTGTTTACATTTCGATCACGAAAAAAACAAAACAAAAAAAACAAGCCATCGTGAAAAGGGCTTCAGCTGCAAGCTGCAGCACGATATCTATTGATCCGAATCAATTACGCCTCGGCAATGTCCCCGCCTTGGCATTTCTTGTTTTTCCAGTTCACCCCCACAGTTTTCTCTTCAACAAGCTGGAGAGACTGGGCGAACTTGGCTTGGAAACTTAAGGTTGTTTTCTTTGTTCACCCCGCGATTTGTGCCTCTTAGTCTTGCATTAGACCCCCCCTTTTATTTTTTAGATGTTTCTTTCAAATGTCAACCAATATGATCTCCGGTTCGACCCTATCCATTGTTACCGAGGCAGGGCAAACCTCATGATCATCGCGTCTACTAGCCAGCGTTTCGATCATGCAAGTCAAAAATCTCCTCCGCCAATCCTTCTCGCTATACTGTCCATTTACCTTACATACCTACCTCTTTCTTATATATACACTATGTAGGTTATATGCCTCCTTGGTGGCGATGCAACCCCCTGAATGCCGCAAACCGCAAAAATTCCCTACTCTTGACTCATCCACCTGAGGTTCCTATCTACCTACCCGTCAGGGTAATATTTTAGACCACCTTGAATTGATCAGAATGAGGTAAGGGTTTCTTTTCCGTCTGCGCTAATTTTTTTGTCACTTTCTTATCAACGTCATTCCTCGCTCGAGGGATCATCCCCGGAACATCGTGCGTTTTCACGAGTTAAGCATCAAACCCCATGTAAGAAGTGATGTCAAATTACTTGTACTCGATGAAGTCATTTTTCATATTCTCAATAAGGGTTTTTTTTTTTTTTTTTTTTTTTTTTTAACTTTTGGTTCCTTTTTCCTCGTGTTAGCTGCTGCTGTCCACTTCACCGGTTCCATCCAGGCGATTCGTCATAGCCTCAACCAACCAATCACCCTTGTCTTTTTCGAGACATGCCGGGTTATGCCTCATCTCCACCTGCACTATGTCCGCACCGCTAAGTGCCGGGCGATCCGAAAGACCCGGTTCCGTTTTACCGTCCTCGGTCAAACTACTAGCAGTAGATGGATTGCTGACGATTAGCCTCACTTTGACGTCCAATGGAGGTTCCGTCATAGGGGACTAATTCTCAACGTTTATCCATGTGCATTCTTCTAAAAATTTTTACTCATTATAGTTTATACTGTTCTGACGTTCATTAGTCAATAACTAAATGTAAAATATTTAGTACAGGGTCTAGAAGCCTCAGCATACTAGCATGCTTATTCCGTAACTATCACAGTATAGTTCGAGCCATCGTTATTGCCAACTCACCGCACCATGTCCTCAAAGAAGGAGACAATAATTCATACAGAACGTATATACGCATAAGGCATATGAATGAAGAATCAAAAACTCCCTATATTAAACTAATGTGGTTATGAAAGGGGATCACCACGGGTTCCATAGACGCGAATGTGAGCAAGATACATTGTGCATTGATTCCTCTCTCCTATCAACTTAAATGTGTCAAATCGAACATGGCCCTCTCTCAGTTGTAGTGTAAGGACAGACAATGTTTTCAGGCAAGCCCCAGACGAAGAAAATGGTATTGTTGTTGCGCGAGGAACTAAGCTACCTAGGTGACCACGCAGGGCAGCAATAGCTTCTTTACATGTAGGTAGCTGGGGATGATAGATATAACTTAGTAATGATATTGTTATACGTTGTTATGTAGTACAAATGGGTCGGTGTTAGCCTGATATGCTATTAGTACCGAGTGGTCTTTCAACATGGATGTGGTTGCCAGGTAGGAAAGAACACCCCCAGGGAGATATGCCTGGGTTCTCTTATGTTTTTGGTGATTTGAAACTACATAGGTAGGAGATTCAAGGGCAGTACTTGCTGTATAGTTTCTAAATACTTGTCTAGGTAGGGACTAGGTAATCATCAGTACACTTTCCATTGCTGCCACTCTCCTTGTCCCTTCCTTCCATCCCCCTTACCCCCCTATTCGACTTCCCCAAAAAATAAACAATATCACGCTCCTTCCCAAATGCAATCAGTTTAGGTGGTACAGCCTCATACCTACTTAGTAATATTTTTTAGTACAGACTGGAGGCTGTTGTTCTTTTCTTTTACTTCTGCCCCAAGTCAAACCCTTCACACTCTTCTCCCATCTTCCACCTTTACCCTCCACAAATCCTTTCTCTCTCCATCTCTCTCGTGCCCATTGTTACTCCAGTCATCCCGGTCCATACCCGTTTTTCCTCTTCTTATTACTGTTTCTCTTGGTCACATACCGTAGTACCCCTTATCCTGTTCATCTTGAGCTTGGGTTCAACCTGTATCCGTGACTGTTGGAATCAATCTACCCTTAGTGTTTTCAAGATGAAGTCATTCGCAGGGATCCTCTTTGCCGTCATCCTGGCCTTATGTTCCGGCTTGACTGTTGGTGCAGGCAACCAAAACGACAACACCACCACGGCTTCGTTTCCTACTGTCGGAACTTACGGTGAGAATCCCAGAGTGATGCGTATGGCCAAAGGTACTCATACCTATGCACCCATTGCTACGAAAGTGGGCGGAGCCAAAACCCCTGCCCAGCCTACTGCACAGCGAGACGGCCTTTGCGAATTCGTCTTCGGCCACTCGTGTGCCTGGTTCAACCGGCGACGTTCCTACCGAAGTCAAGCACACGACGTTGATGCTCGCCCTCTCACTACAGACTGGGTTGGGCCTACCGTTGCCGGGACTGGACTGTCCTCTTCCGTGACGGACAACAATTCAGTAGGTATCAACCGTGGCGCGAATGCCTGGTTACATCTATCTAGCCTCCTGTTTCCTGTTCTGGTCTCTCTTCTAACCATCACATATCAACAGTATACTAAGCGTGAGGATGGAATGAGCATGGGCGCGATTCCCAGTGTCGATGGTGCATATGGTGACCACCCACCGAACGCCCCCAGCGGTGGGTATGGATACCCTCCTAACGTTCCTACCATTGTGCAAACCTGGATCAAGACGGTCACTGTCAGCTTGAGCTATATCCCGCCATCTCCATTGTCCACTCCCTCGACACCATCTCCACCACCCGACAGCACTCCGGTATTCCACAACGCAACTGTGTCAATCTCGTCTACCTCCAGTAGTTCTGAGACAGTGACAACGTTGGAACAGACGCCAACCCCACAGACAGAAACTGTGTCGACTTTTATATTCACGCCCTCCAGCTTTACTTATACAAAGCACACAACTTGGTCGTTCGAGACTCTCCTTACCACTGTTACACCCACTCCACCACCGACTGTTGATACGAGTGCAGCTAGGACTACGGCAGAAGTCAACTATCCTCTGATGTGCTGTATGGTGGCCTTTGCCCTCTTCGGAAGCGTTGTCTATGCCTTCCGATCTGGGCCGAGGATTTATTCGACGAGCAGCTCCTCCGGCGATCTCCGCGTAGCTAAGAACGATGGCCGAGAGGCTGACAATAAAAGTTACTTCGTCGAGGGAGTTGACAATGAAGGGCCCAATGCGCAAGTTCAGAAGACAACTATGGATTTTGTAAATCCTACGTCCAAGTTCGAGTACAATGGACGAGCCTTGGCAGTCAAGTGAATAGCCAACAATCAAGAACGGCAAGTGTCAAGGACCAAATGTTGATGTCTAAAGTTTCCAATTAATTATGGCATCTTGAGCAACAGTCCTCGACATATATCAGGAAGTAGGAATGAGTGGCTCCGTTATGGGTTAATACTAGGGATGGCCTATTCACACATGTCTTAGAGACAAATGAGCAAAAGAAGCTAGGGGAGAGTGGGGAAAATGTAAAATCATGACGGCTGATGTTTTGGAAGTTTAATAATGTATCAGAGGCAACCTGACCTGCCGCTGTTTGCTATTGCTGAGACTACTTTGTTCTAATAAAATACGAGTCTGTTAGAAAAGGTGACGTCTTATTTGGGAAGGCAACTAACCTTTACTTGGCTTTTTACTGCGATTTCTATAACCTACTCCCAGTCCAATAATGGGGGGATGTCAAGGTAAGCATCTGAGAAATCGTTCTCCTTTTCGGTAATTATCATTGTATCGACCTCCTTTATATGAACCCCGAAATTATGGCCAAGTAACACCCTTTACATATCTTATTACGTCAGTAAATGACTCAGCAGGCCCTAGATGTATTTAGGTAGTTCTTCTTTTTGGGTTTCTCTCTCTCTCTCTCTCTCTCTCACGCATAGCAGATAGCACAATATACCATCGTGCCCAGTGCCCTGTGTGTGTCCTAGGGGGTCACCCCCCACATATCTTATACATACCTGTGCGATTGTTTGACTTCGGAACGCGCAACAATGCAAACCGCCTCCTCGCTCTCGATCGGAGGACCGTCCGCGGTGGCAACGGTAGTAAGACCGATCTCATCGTCGCGGCGCGAAAGCCTATCTAAGTCCAGAGAAGCGCGATCACGCGTTTCCGAACTACTATTTAGGGTAGCCCAGGCGGATAAACTACCATATGAGTTTCCATTAGTGTCTTAGTTCTACTGCACGCTGGTACTGATAGACTTCCGGCTGAAGATAACCCGGATCTTATCGCGGACCTGTACGTTTAGCGGGCGCAAGACGGGCCGGGAAGCGGAGATGAGGCTGCCCGACGACTCGATGGATGACCATATGCTGATATACCCGTATACCCTGCTTGCATCTCTTCCTACTATAACCTGAAAAATGTAATAAATCCGGACCGCGCTCGCAATACAGACGCTACGAAGCAAGGAGGGGTCAGCAAATTCTCTTCTTCTCTTTTATTGTTGTTACACAAGTCTAGAAAGCTCGTTCATACAAACACCCTAACAACATCATGCCGCAGACACCTATCTTATTCTTAGTGCCCATTTTCAGCTTCCAAATCTGCGGAAGTGGCGTTACTAATATGGCGACATCGAGGATCGTATTAATTCCTCGCATAATAACAACGTGATCACTTCACTCCTGTTAGGACTCACGTGACTTTCACTATTATTACTAGAGACATGGAGGACTATCTGGGAGTCTGGGTATATCTGGAATAGCTTCTTTTCTCAAGAGTCTACCGTAGAAAAGGGTTAGAGATTGATGTCCTAACTCTCTGTATGGGCAGACTCAATCATCACCCGGCCAACATCAGTGTCGTCCTTTTGTACTATCACCTAACAATAGCTCACCCCATAACATTGAATGTTCGGAGCAACCAATATCACATGATCCCTACGACAATAATTGCCCCCCTCCCCTCCCCCCAAACCTCTTAGAAGGTCTGTTGAAAGGTTTATAAACAGCATTAGTAGTAGGAATTCCCAGCGCCCCCCCTCCTAGGGGAGGGGGGGCCGTGACCATCTGCGCAACTTGGCGCAGTTGGTAAGTAACGAGAAACACCAACTTACATCTTGGAGATTCCAAATCCAAATCGACTCGAATCGAATTATCTAGACAATGCCTAGGCAACGAACAGCCAGGTCTAGGGTTCAACTCCCCTTCTGAGAGTTCAAAAAAAAAACAATTAACAAATCGAGCGACCTACCACACAGAGTAACGAACGACGACACTACCAGGATACCGGGGCTCCGGCCCGTGGAATATCTAGGACTACGGGAGGGAGATTGACCTTAGCCAATGAGCACTGTACTGGTCAGTCTCGGGTATGAGGCGGGCCTCCCAACAAAAAAAGAATTGCGATGCATTTACTAAATAATCATCCATACGATCAGAAGTCGATACGATAATTAAAAAAATAAAAATAAAATCTAGGAAAACTGGAGGGGGGGCTGACCTTAGCCAAAGCACTACCACAAACACAATGGTCAGCCTCCGGGTCAGAGGTGGGCCTCCACGAACAACATCTACTGTCAAAGACTTTGGGTACAAACAAGCAAATCCCAGAGTATAAGAACATAACAAAAAACTACAAACAATATCTAGGAACATTGGAGGGGGGACTGATCTTAGCCATAGCACTCTACCATAAACAATATGATGATCAGTCTCCGGGTCAGAGGTGGGCCTCCAATAACAATAACATCTGCTCTCTAGGAAATCCTAGATTCGAGTAAACACTAAAATATAAACTACAAACAATATCTAGGAAACGTTGGAGGGGGGACTGACCTAAGCCAAAGCACTATCATGGTCAGTCCTCGGGTAAGAGGTGGGCCTCCAACAACACAATTTTTTTCTCCTTTTTCATTACTCTACTATTCTATAGATACTACAGCCTAGCATATATAACCACACCATTCTCAAGGCTATTGCAGTCTCCCACCGAGGGTGTAAGAAGCCATATAAACCATGCTACCAACAACAGCGGTATATACTCTAGACTAGAGCATTATAGAGTCCACGTCCCTAACTACATCTACTCATTTACCACTTAATAGACTTTCTGATCTCGTCGCCTATCTACTAACAACCACGATACGATACTAACAACTAATATTTTTGCCTACCTAACCTATCTAACCTCCTATATTAAAAAACATGCCAATCTAGGTACAATATCCAGCAACACCCACCTCCCAGCACACCACCGCCAAATCACAAATACTAAGCACCCACCAAAGTGGCATATACCCCCTACCCTAACCCACCACGACACACCTCAGTATACACACCCTACGCCCAAACCAAAACAAGCAAAATTGCACGTCGTCTCAAGTCACTTATCTTCAGAACCTAACCTAGTCCAGTTCAGTTCCGTTCCGTACAGACAAGGCAAGTTTATCCACATACCCCTATGCAGTTTATATACCTATACACAGCATCAAATATCTAACCTATGTATATCAACGCGCGCACCAAAAAAAAAAAAAAGAAGGTAAAGTAAAAAACATCCCGAAAAAGAAAATAAGGTGAAAGAAAAAAGAAAACCAATAAACCCCAAACCCCCAAGTCAAAACCCCCGAAACCAAGCAAGCAGCTTTCCCGTCCCAGACATGCTTATTAACATTCCCGTACCTCTAGTAGTGCCTAGTAACCTAACCGCGTAACCTAACCCGGTGTGTTCCCTATGCGTGACACAATGCAGCCACCAACAAGCAATAAACACCAACCAAGAAAATCGCTGGTAGTATCTACCTACCTAACCTAGTACCCAGATTCCCTTTACCCCTACCCCACCTCTTCCCCCTTCCTCCCCCTTTTTTCTTCGGTCTTAGTGAATAAACCCCCCTATTTATCAATCCCAAGCCCCTACCCGCTCCCCATACAACCATTACACCAATCCAGCCATCTCACGCACAACAAAAAACCGGGCACTGAATCACATTCTCACCGTGTATTCAAAACCCGCCATAAATTTTATAACACCAGAATCACACGCCAAACTTCACGAGAAGGGGATTTAATTTCTTCCACTGCATTGAACAGCCACTGCTCGACCGAGCCGTCTCATGCCATTCTACCTTCTGCTTTTCTAAGTGTAGGTAGCTGAAGGTTGATTTGTTTCCCCTATGTATCAAATCCAATAAACGCCAGTGAATCTCGTTCCTGAAAATCAATCCGTTTTAGAGTGTGGAGACTCTCTCGATGCTCCCCGTTTCGCCAAAAAGTACATGGGTTTCAAAGCCTGACCACCGCCGCCACTATCACCACGACCAACCAGAACAGCGCATATATCCACGTGCGACACTTCTACAAACCAAACCCGAACCGTATCCCTATGAAGGCCACCTAGTTCATGACAGTAACTGGATGCCGAAGAATTTTTCACAAATATATGCAATGACCTTAAAACGGGATGAGGGATTCCATGTAGGTACAAAAGGGAAATTAAACATTGAAAATGGGGAAAATCATTAATGGTCATAACCAGCCCCGCGTTGCCATGGACTGCAAAAAAAATGGTTAGAACAAATTTCATTTGCTGACGAAATAGCCTTTGTGATCTCTTACCTGGGACTACTATTGTGTTGTGAGCGGCCAACTGACGCGTTGGATGGTGTTCCAGTTCGTGAGATGGCACTAGAACTCATTTTCATCGATTCATAGGGGTCTGAGGGGAGGAAAGGGACAGCCGGGTCGACAGGTGATCGTGGAATGACGGGACGAGATGCGCTAGACGACGAATGTGCCACTGAAGGTGCGACGGAGCGATTAGCCGAATGTGGGAAAGAGGTTGGGCGATGTTGTTGAGACTCCGATGGTAGTGAATCATCGTCATCCAAGTCGAGGCCGGACCCGTATCCATGCTTCTCACCACCACGAGCAGTAACTGCCAAAGCATCAAGTTCCGTAGTCGTTGCCAGCTGGTTCTGAGATTTCATGAAAGAAGTTCGATCATCAGCCATAAATCTGTACCGTCCGTCGGGGTTGTCGTGGAAGATGACAATAAGAGTGCTGACGATGAGCATGAGAAGGAGGACGAGCGTGCAGACTGCGTTCAAGATCCACAGCACGAGACCCACAATTCCCGTAACAAGAGGCGGTTGGCCGAAGACCTCGGTGAAAATAAGCAGGAAGATAGCATTCAGAAAGTTGACAGCACAGATGGCAATGTTGAAAGAGCTCATCTTCTTATCCATCCATGGTCGCATTACTGCTGCCCCAATTAGAGCGCCGGCCTCTATAAGCAGAAGTGCAATAGCCTGTACGACACCCGCATTTTGCGCGAAGGCAATGAAGAAGGCCTTCAGCAGGGTATACCCGAGAACGGGGATGATGAAGTAATAGGCCGAGGCCCGGAACTGGATATACAAAAAGCCTAGGTCATATTAGTTCAGTAGCTGAGCTTTAACAATTGATAAAACGGTAAAAGGATATGCGATTCCACAATGGGGAAATCCGTTGCTTGTATACACAAGCATACGAAGGAGATAGGAGATGTACTCACCCCACTTATTGAGGGTTTGGGGATCCGAGAAGAGAATGTAAGCTGGGTTCCGGTGGAGAGCAACTGAGCGATGCGCAATTCGAATGACTTTATAGGCTGCCCAGCCCAGGGCAATATTGAGGAATAGGATAAAGAACACGGCCAAGACCATCTCTGCAGGTGAATCATTTTGGGTGAACTCCCAAAGAGATAGAATCATGACGGGAGCATAGCCAATGAGAGTAATCCGGAAGAGGATACCCTTAAGGACGGTGCCTAGGAAAACGGCAAGTCAGTATTATAAGTATTCCAGAAATAGGCATGTTGTCACTTACGCCAGCCGTTACGGAAATCCAGAAACATATCACCCTTTATCCACTTCATCCTGGCAGCTAGTTCACAGAACCCCTTGAAAGCAACCACGCTAAGGGCTGTCAAGGCCATGACAATGTAGAAGAAAACTATACCCGTCAGGAATAGGTTCGTAGATTCGATGCCTGCGCGAAAGGCGACCCGCTGGATGCCTTTAACGATGTAGCTTCCATAGCTCGTCATAACGTTTCCGCGTTTCATAAGCGTTGAAGCATGATCGACCAGTCCTTTAGGCATCATTGCGACTCCACGTTTGAATAGACCAGAAGCTCGTTCCATCACCGGCAAAGCACGCTTTTGGATCTCAACGGAGACCTCGCCAAGTGTGTTAACAATAGTAGCAGGTGTTCCTCCGGTTGATCGTTGGTACCATGTGAATATATCTTGCACTATGTGGGGGAACTTGGTCAGTAAATTTACGTCTAGTTGGGGCCATGATACATAGTTGCCCATGCCCCACAGTCAACGTCGTTCCAACACTCGTATACAAAATGGAATATTCCTAAATATTTTTTTGAAATAGACTTACTGAAACCGACGTTGATGATACCTAGACTCCACTGGAAATCCTGAGTCCATGCCTGGACCACAGGAGGGAGATGAATGCCGACCAAACCAACCATTGCTTGAGCCTGGAAATAGCTGGTAAGGGCCAGCGCACTGGCAGCGACGTGCGATGCAGCATTCGAATGGCCCAGGCCCGAGATGATAGCAGAGGATGCCAGAGCTAGGCCGGCGACCACGGCCGAAGCCCATTTGACACCGATCAAGTCGACGGTCTTGCCATTGGATACCTGGGCCTCGACGCAAGCAACACTGGTCCCGGCATTGGTGCCACTCGTAGCGTTGATAAAGACTCGCACAGTAGCATCAAGATCGGGGAAGTTGTAGGCGATACCAGGAATGTTCCTGGTAGCATCTGAGCCGACGGGGATGATGAAAGGATCGCCTAGCTTTCCGGACACCATGGGACAGAAACCAGCAAGACTGACTTCACAGGGATCGATGACTTGGTGAAGGAAGGTATAGCCATAGACGCTGATCTGGACATCGAAAACCACATTGGCCTCGATGGTGGAGATGGCCGAGATGTTTACACGGGCGGTATTGGTCTCGGGCGAGAAGATAACATGGAAAAGACTAGCGGTAAAACCAGAATTCTGCTGGCACGTGTTGAGCGAAGTCGATTCGAGAATCCTTTGTGCGGTAGCGGGGATAGTCAATGCGACCAGGTAGAATATTAGTAGAAATGGTGCCTTGAGTAGCGACGCCATGGTGCTGGATGGCCGCCGAGGGCGTGCTGGTGGATTGTGGGTAGTCCAAGTCCAAGGTTTAGGTAATGTTATTTATTTATATACACGGTTCCAGACTGCGTATGTCTATTTCCACTAAACGTCACAAGGTTGCGAAGTGGTGAAGGTGGGCGACCATAGAAACAGGCTTTCCGTGTTGAATAATGTGGAAAGTGGTTGGTTGTAGTGAAGTGACTGAGCGAATGCGCCGGGTTTCTTTTTCTTTCCTCTTCCCTGATTTTTGACCGAGGAATAAATAGAAAAAGTACCTAAAATTTAGGGTGATTTTCTTGACTATAAGTCAAGGTTAGAAGAATGACAATACCAATAGTAAAATTCAAAGCGAGCGAAATCTGTCTCCAACAATCACTTTGGCTGTGACTGAAGGTAAAAACAGGAGACAGAGAATAAAAAAGAAAGAAAATCAAAAATCAAAACAAAAAATGTCCGAAAGGTGAATTAACGAGTACAATGTAAGTGTAAGGGGGAGAAGTAAGAGTAAGCAGTAAAAAAAAAGAAGAATTTTTGTATTCTGTAGGATTTGTCCAATCTTGGGAATATGGGGGGGTGTAAGAGAGAGAGGGGAGAGAGAAGGGTGTTACTTCTTTGTGCATCCCTTGGGAAGAAATGGTCTTGGCACCTGGAGTAGGACCCGCAAATCCTTCCCAAATATACCTATCTAGGATGTACCTAGATAGGCTATGTTGTGTGTGTATGTAGGTGTCTGCAGGTGTGTGATCTGCTTGGATCTGCTTTTGATTTGCTTTGCTGACGGGACCGACGGCTTTCTAATACAAGGTACCTGGAACCTAGTAATCTATGTTCATGTACGTATATATATTCACCAACCCTCAAAGGATCTAGACAATATCAAGAGTATAGATACTACTGTCCATTACAAGTGGATATCTAATTCTTTCTTAATCCCTATTGTCGGTATGTTTTCTTTTTTTCTTTCTCAGTTGTCAAAAGAAATGATGGTTGTGTAGTGGTGTCGAGACATTTGGAGGCAGTGCAAACACACGAGGTTGCATGGGGGGTGATGTGATGATGAGATGGGGGAGGGGTGGCACTGTTCAAATGACTTAATCGGGTAACAAACGGCAAGCTACGTGTGGTGTAGTACCTAGCAACCGGCAGCAACAGGATGCGAAAAATTCTGGATGCAGTGCGACTTTACCGCTCCCGTCTAAATTGATTTGATATCATGTACCTAGTGACATACCCATCGCCACTGCTGCTACATATACCACTTGCTAGGTACCATTGAAACGCCACTACCATCATCTTCGTCATTATGCCTGTACCTACCTTCACTTACATAACCTACCATATAGGCCTGTACTACTGTTGTACTACTTGACTAAGGACACCAGATGGGGGAAGGAAGGTGTTCTATCTACTGTACCTTACGGCTACCCCCCTCTCCCCTCCCCCCCATGTCAGTAACTACCTAGGTATGTACCTTCATCCATAGTGGCTAAAATCCAACCAGATCTAAAATGCCAATACGAAGATCACTCATCCTTCTACCAGCTTGCCGCGCGCTATATATTTGAATTACTTAATATAAGGGGTACCTGTTTGAAATGCATATATATGTATGTACGTCTGGTCTGGATACTTTACAATAGTTGTTAAAGTACATGTTCTTTATTGCATTTATTCATATAATTTTTGTTTTTTGAATCAAATCTATCGAGTGGATAGCAAAGCTCATCAATATTGGCATCAAAAAGTCAAAAAAAAAAGAAAGAAACATGAAAATGCTGGCTGGCACCAGCACGGGCTCCCCCATGTTCACTAACCTACTAGAGTAAGCTAGCTGGCTACTTATTACTTATTAGGTACTACATAGTATGTAGGGTAGGTTAGTTAGGTAGGTTATGTACCTAGCCTACCTACATATTCTCGTATGCCCGCCTGGCCCGTGTCTTCCGCGTATCTTTTTGAGTTTGGACCACCTATCGAGTTACATACTTAGCATCAATTCTTTTTTAAGGTTAGCCAATATGGGGAGATCCCCGGGTCACTGTGGATTCTACGAACCAACGGCGCGTACCCTAGAGCCGAACCCGCTTTCCTTCAGAACAGCCAGAAAAAAGGATGTATTAGATGTAATGATGATGGATGTGCTAGGTTACTGGACTGTGTGTGAATCCCCATTTATACCCTTAGGGTACTTGTAACACCTTCCTTCCACTGACCCCTTAGCTCAGCCTGAACCTGAACCTGAACCTGAACTTTTTCTTTTCTTTTTTTTTTCTTTTTTCTCTTTCCAATTCTAAGCTTGGACCCTCCCCTGGCCTTAAACCACAATCGGTATAGTGCCCTTTTTGTACTGTTACCTTCCGCACTGCCAAGTTCAACTCAGCTTGATGGTGGAGTTGCCAATTTAAACACCACAACGTCAGAAAGCAACTTGCCTTTCTCCTCTGAAATTCTGAAACTTCACAGCCTCGTTGTCTTATATGTTAGTCCAATGTTCCTCCTTTTCTTTGAGTTGTTAAGGGGGGACAGACTTGGGAACTTTGTTTCACCAGCCTCAGACTAAATCATTGTCCGTAATGAAACAATTTCTATCCCGTACTCGAACACAAGATCATGTACCTATACTCATTTATTTAATCGAGTCTTGACACATCGTGATGCTAGATATCGTATGCTAGTAAGTATGCACTTAGGTAATGTTTGTTGGATGGAATCCTATGAACCAACTTCGACCCACAAAATCCTATACTACATACATATCCTAGCTGTATTTGACCCCTATTTATTCTATTCATTCCAGATATCAGCTGTATACGAAACGATATCAATGCCGGAGTACAAGTTCCCCCCTTATTATATCCATTTACTACAAGTAAGTAACTTGAGTTTGTAATTAAAAGTTGACTTAGGTAAACAGTGAATTTGGATTCGTCAACGCATCCTACATTAAATACGAAAGCAATACATAATTAAGCCTGGCTCGGCATCGACTCTCATAATTAGGTCCAAGTGCTAACCCCCTCAACTATCCAACTCATTACTTCCCCCTAGAGGAATAGGACCCCTTTGGGCGGTAGATAGTAACTACCTATTCAGCAAGATGGCTTCTCTACATATCTCTCGAGGAAATCATGACTTACAAACACATATATTCAAACATAAGTCATTCTTCACTACAGCTTCCGTATCTGTTGAAGCCAAAAGTTAGTTACGGAGGAAAGAAAGAGTAAAAAAAATGAAAGGGCGAGAGAAAGAAAGAGAGGGGGAGAGAGACTGTCCCCAGGGAAACATTATTTATATTTCACATTCTGCCTTGTCCCAGCTCAAGCAGGTCTTAAACCATTCACTTCAAAGGATACCATCTTTAGCTACACATTATCTTCAGTTTGATATCAATAGCTGAAACCACCAAGCAAAGATGTGGCCTGACACTCGTTTCTTCGTTGTTGTCGTATCCTTAGCTACCGATTTAGTTGCTGGCCACAGCTGGACCATCCCGCTAGCGACCCGAGCTGTCACATCCAAGTCCAACACCACGGGCAATGATAAATGGCAGCTCCCGTGGTCTCATCATCCCCATTGGCGAGTCCACTCCAAAACAAGCAATATCGGCTTGACAGACTGGGTTGACAGGACCGATAACCAGGTACGGTGGGATCAAGGCTAAGTACAACGGCATTTACTAGAGCTCAAGTACTGACAAAGGGGTGGATAACTTCGTAGTGGTACATTGACATCTTCGTTGGGCGCCCGCCACAGAAATTGTACGTTGAGACCAAGAGAAACTTACCTGTCTATCTGTTTATGTTATAGATAAACCATCACTCTAATACCTAGCTAACACGGATGGTCACACAGCACCGTCCTCTGGGATACGGGATCGTCCGATCTCGTGATCCCCGGCATCAACTGCACCACCTGTGGAAACCACACGCTGTTCAAAGAAGCCGATTCGCGCAGCTTTGTGCCCCTTAATGGGGGCGAAAAGCCGTTGGAGTACAGCACAGGACTTTCTCCGATCCCTTTCCTTGAGCCAGAGTCAATCGGTGGTATCACCGCCTTCGACACGATTGGTTTCAGCCCCGAACTCCTCTCCCAGAGCCAGGAGTTTCTGTATTGCAACAAATACCCGCCCTGCTTCGCTTACGGGCCCGTCGATAGTATCCTCGGTATCAGCCCTTTCAATGAAGATGAGCGTGACCAAACCAACCTCTTCTGGAACCTCTGGGAGTTGGAGAAATTCGACGAACCCGTGTTCTCGCTGTACCTGGCCCGTAGCGGGTCTCAGGTCACCCTCGGCGGCGTCGACCCGACCAAGTTCACTGGCAATATATCGTTCGTCCCCCTAACCGACAACCCCCTGTACAGCGACGACTGGGCGTTAGAGCAAACGGCGCTATACATCAACGGCAGTCTTTTTCAACCCTCTGCCGCATCCTCTTCCCGCCCCGGCCCTCCACATTCTCCCCACCGTCCATATCCCCCCCACGGTCTTCACGATTCTTGGCGTCCTCATCACCTCCCTCACCATCCTCCCTCCCACTCCCGCTCCCAGCCCCACACCTACGCCGTCCTCGACACCGGCACGGCCTTCATCCAGACGCCCGACCACGCCACCGCCCGCGCCATCTACGCCGCCCTCTCGCCGCAGATCCGGCAGATCGACCCGGCGGGTGCCTAGGGTGCGCCCTGCGCCGAGATCGACCGCGTCGCCACGGACTTCACCTTCATACTGGGCGACGGTAGAAACTCGGTCAGCGTCACGTTGCCGCGCAGCGCCTTCAACCTCGGCGAGTACCCCGGCATGCCGGGCATCTGCCAGGCCGTGTTCAACAACAAGGCCATAAAGGACGGCATCAATAATTTCTGGGTCCTCGGATCGCCGCTGCTGAAGGCGTATTATACGGTTTGGAATGGGGTGGATCGCAAGATCGGGTGGGCGGAGGTGAAGGTTTAGGGGGGTTTGCTCTTGAGAGGTGGTTGCGTGGATTAGGTATGTGGGATTGGGCGGTTCTCGTTGGTGTAGTTAGTTGTAGGCCAACATAGGTTTTAATAAGTATAAATATTCCTTTTACGACGGAAGTGTGCCAGTGAAGAGAAAGGAAAAAGGTGTAAGCCAAATACACTGTAAGAATAGACCTTAGGCCTTGGATTGCGGGCTAGATTAACCATTCATGATTATACCAGAAACAGCAAAATATTCCTTGAGTAATGATTTCCTAGGAGAACTCCTGCCTGTCTAAATTCGTGAAGAGGATAAAATTGATTGGCCACTGGGCCAAGTCTTATATACGTAGACGAACAAGCTTGCACTCGAAGGAATTTAAATATATGATCCCCCCCAGAGCTCACTGTATAACTTAGCTTCAAGTGCACGTCCTGAATACTATTCCTCGTCATGATGCTGACAGGGAAGTTGTCAGATCGTCCATCACCCTTTATCGGCCGCCCCTGTTTCCCTATTCAGATATGACATCGATATAAGACGAGATGCAGAAAAAGAAAAAGAGATATTTTGAGATCTCTGTAAGTAGTACTATCTATTCCATTAGTTATATCAAAATGTGATAATAATTACACATGATTAAGCAGGTCCTTTAGTAAATTTCCACGTTGCTACTATGCTTCCTCATTTCATTTCAATTTCTTAATGAATTCACAATCTAGAACAAAAAGGTTTTACACAGATGAAATATATTTGCTCTGCAAGGATAGGATAAGATAGGGGTATCTATGTACAGAAAAGGGAAATATTTGATGTGTGTGCTGTGGGAGCAAAGAAAACGAGAAAAAATACAAGGGGATTTTCTATATACAAGAACAGTTTTTTCCCCCGAGCTTCAGAATCCAGTCATCACTCAGGTCTGTTCCATCTTCACGATCATATGTACAATTTCTCTTCTCTTCTCTTCTCTTCTCTCAATCATCATCCCCCCAAAAAGCTACTTTCGTTCGTTTAAGCAGCAACCCCCCGACGACGCAGGCTGATAAAGCTCTTCTTGCTCTTGTCCAGGGCCGCGGCGTCGGCCGGGTTCATCGACCGCCCCCACAGCGTCATCGACTTGCCCTCCTGGCACTTGGTCGTCGCCGGCATCGGCATCAGCGCCGTCCACGCCCCCGACGCGCACTGCTGGTAGTTCGTCCCGCCCACGCAGTTGAACGTGCCCTCCTCCGTGCACGCGCCCGAGAGCCCGCCTCCCGTCGAAGGAGTGCTGCTCGATCCGCCGGCCGGCGCGCTCGAGGCCGAGGTCGCCGGCGCGGCCGAGGTTGCGGCCGGTGCCGCGGACGTGGTGCTGGTCACGAAGCTGGTTGGGGACGCGGCGGCGGCGGAGGAGGATGCGGCGCTGGAAGGGGCGGAGCCGGAATCGGAACCAGAGTCCGAGCCCGAGCCCGAGCCGACGTTTTCGGTCGCGCCCTGGGGGACGCAGTTCGTGCCGACGGTGGGGGTGAACTTGCTGTTGGTGCCGGGGCGCACGACGTTGGTGCCGGGGTTAGGATACACGGCGTCCTCGGTGGCCTTGCATCCTTCGTTGATGCCGGCCAGGTTGCCGACCCAGAGCTCGGGCAGCGCGTCGGCGCGCGCGTACAGCTCCATGGTCTCGTTCCCCGCGGAGCGCTTGGCGCTGCCGCCCGTGACCGTGATCGCCGCGCAGTTCATGTAGTACTCCGGCTGCCCGGCGAGCTTCGACTGCCAGGTCCAGGCGAAACTGTAGTCGCCCGGCTCCACCCCGTCCGGGATCGTGAAGTCGTATGTGTCTGGGCCTGACCCCGATTTGCTAGGGCACCCACCCTCGATGCTCATGATGACTTGCCAGGACGTCGAGGCCGATGGCTGCAGGTCCTTGCTAATAGCGAGTTGGCATGAGCCTCCTCCGTGCACGGCGCTACCCTTGAATGATAGGGTCTGTGTCTGCCCGATCGCCATCGTGGTGACGTCCTTCCGCGCGTAGAAAGTGGCCGGGTCGCCCTTGACTTTGCAGGGGTAGTTGGTACCGGTCAGCGGGCTGTTGTCGAGCTCATCGGCACTGTACGGCTTCGGGGTTGCCATTATCATGTGTGCGTTGGCCATGGAAAAGAGAGCCGCCAAGGCGGCGGCGGTTGTGTAGAAGCGCGTCTGCATCTTGCCTGTAGATGTTCTGATGGGAGTAAAGTTTTATGTGTATTTTTGTTCTTGATATTGTTGTCGTGGGTATATTAGTTTCGTTATAAAGTACAGATAATCGAGTTCCAGACTCTCTATTGATGTATGAACAGGAAATAGTTGGTGCTGATGAGCTTGTTGGTGATGGTTTGGGAAGAATACATCTTGGCAACTCAAGAGAACTGCTCTTCTTATAGACTTCCGAGCATCACAGTGATCACACATGCCCAAAAAGGAGACACAAAGGCCTCAAGGGCTATTGTTTCAAACAAAGGGGCAACCATAAACACCTGCCCCCACATGTTAATGATAATCACAGGGAAACAATAGAGTTTGACTTAAAGGGTCCTTGTCTAGCCATTCGTTGCAATTTTTTGTCCCTGTCTAGACGCCGGTAGAAACATCGAGCCGAAGTCTTTGTTTGAATTGTAAGTTGAGGCAAGTAAACAAAGCTTGGTGATTGGCTATAGTCAAATGACCCTTGTGAGATGATTAGTCCACAAAGCTTGTCTCTCGAAACCACAACCAGGGGCTTGGTCTCTGATTGGCTCTCCTTTCAACTTGTGGCTTGGATGGAATTGTGGGGAAATAGCTGGTCATCGCTGTAGATCGCCGGCGCAGCTGAGCAACAATGCCATGGGGGGCCAGGGCATTTCGTCTCGAAGAACACTCCCTTACAGCCATTCAACTGAACTTATTATGTGCAATAAGCTTGTTTTTTCAGCTTTGCTCCCAAGTGAACGGCTAGGGTCACGGCAATGATGTTTTGCATCTCTACCGAATTGGGATTTTAGTCGCCATAGCCATCTCGACTAGACACCCTCCCGGATGTTATTAGTAAAACTTTCTCTGTGCAATGCCTGAGTATAGCATAATATCTCCTCTATTAATCCCCAATGTTTTCTTCGTTTTGATGGCATTGGTGATCTGATTTGGCCTGTGATTCTTCCCTGTGGCGAACCGCCAGAGTGCCGTCGAGTTCGAGATCATTTGCATCAATCCACCTTCAAGCGCCGGCAATGTGCCCCTTTTCCGCTCCTGCATAACACGTGACATCCGACAGCCTCTATGGCAACTACACTCGTTTCGAAACAATAAGTCGCCCCCCACATTTTTTTTTACTCACACACACACACTTTTTAAATCAACTTCACTTTTGCTCATTTTTAATAAAAGCATTAATAACGTAAGAATAATACGTCTATACATAATAAAATAGATATTAAAATAAAGCTCTTTTTATTGCAAATTTAATGATGTAATTCTTTTTGAACTAGCTTAAAAATTCATTAAGATATATACACTTTAATTCTTTTTTTTTGCCAACTTTACATTGCTAACCCCGCTAACCTTGCTAACATCGCCATTATCACTTACATCAACATCATTAACATCATCAACATCGCCAACATCGCTAACATCACTTACATCAACATCGCTAACATCATTATCGCTAACATCACTTACATCACTTACATCACTTACATCAACATTACTAGCATTGCCAACATCATCAACATCATTAACATCACTTACATCACTTACATCACTTACATCAACATCGCCAACATTATCAACATCATCAACATCGCCAACATCGCCAACATCGCTAACATCACTTATATCAACATCGCCAACATCGCCAACATCGCTAACATCACTTATATCAACATCGCCAACATCATCATCGCTAACATCACTTACATCAACATCGCCAACATCGCCAACATCACTTACATCAACATCATTAACATCATTAACATCGCCAACATCATTAACATCGCCAACATCATTAACATCGCCAACATCACTTACATTACTTACATTGCTAACATTACCAATATATAGCTTCGTTATTTTTGCTAATATTGCTAATAACCGCTTATATTTTAATCAATCTTTAAGCTAGTTAAAAGAAAATTACATCATTAAATTCGTAACTAAAAGAGCTTTATTTTAATATATGGATTATTACGTACAGATGTATTGTTGTTAAGTTATTATTAAAAATAATGAAAATCAATGAAAATGAAGTTGATTCAAAAAACTGTGTGTGTGTGAGTAAAAAAAATGTGGGGGGCGACTTATTGTTTCGAAACGAGTGTACATGTGAAATATTGTCTGTTGAGACATAAAAATATATGTTGACTCTATGTCAAGATGTATGATCTACCATTGCAGCCATACTACACAACCTACACAAGTCTCGATTCAATAGCCTCCTTCTATCTAAAACATCAAGTTTAACTAATTCCCTATCAAATTGCATACCATACAAGCTAGCTATGCTTTGTTATGACCGCTTGATAAGGGGTTTCGGCAATATCTATCTACTGGTTTCCCTCTCTCCTTCTCCCTCCCCTTCGTGAATTTCTGTGTATTCTCTCTACTTCCGCCCTTTCCCACACCTCTTAATTCATTGGTTTTATTTTCAAACTTATTTTACACTATCCATCTAGGTTATATTTGTCCTATATAGGTTACTAGCGAAAGTGATTTCGTCCTTAGCAATTCTCATTGAGATATGTGTGAAACATCGTGCAGTGTGTGGATTCTTCATTCCTATACTAGCTTAAAATCTTAGGTTAGTGAGATCCACTGCCCACTGCCCCCCTCATCCATCTCTTAACGTCTATCTACTCTCTATGCAGCAAAGTTGCGGTGAATACATGTACATACCTAAAAGGTTAGGGCTTTCCCATAAAAGCCACACAGACTAAAAAAGAGAAGGTCTCCCCAAAAAGCAAGTATTAATTCCACGTTGAATTTTATTTTGACTTCATGTCTTCCCAATGAGGAAGATCTATATCATTTCTATAAAGGAATGTGAGAAGAAGGCCCAAAAAGGGTAAGAAATGAAAGAAACAGACAAATAATCGGTACATATTGTCCTACACTATAAACTGGGCAAGAAACTGCGAGAAAAATCCCGGGATCGGATCAACTTTTCCTAGTATACTCCTCCATAGGTTGACGGGCTCAATCCTTGGCTATAGGGTATGCAAGACTTAAGTACGATCCAATATATTTATGTGGGTCGGGGACTATACTATACTGGATGGGTTTTTGGTTATCGTCATGATCTCCGTCCCATTACTAGAACAAAGCACCATGCCCGTCGAGTTCTTGCTGCTTCTTTCTTTGACTGCCTACCTAAGTATTTATGTATGCAGGTATCTATTTCGAGACTGTCTTGCAACAAAACAGCAGGCCATTACCGAAATCCTATTGGCTAGGTTCAATAGATGTTCCAGACTGTTGTTTCTTTTGGTTCTTTCCCGCGGGACTGCACGCAAAGGAAAAAAAAATCCTGATTAACTGGGATTCCTTCTTTGGGGGATATCCCGAACCAGTCCTGACAGGCTCAGAGGAGAAACAACGACAAAAAAAGTGATAATACTAGGATTGTTCTCATGCAGATGATACGGAACAGACACGTGTATCGCTCGACATTAGCACCGGGAAAAGGAAACCCTCTCCACTTACAACTCCTCACGAGTCATAAGGAGACGACTTACTTACTACCTATAGATAAGAACAGTTGTTTCTAGCGCCTTTCTAAACTTCTAAAGCGCCAAAATTCGGTGTATAGAAACCCTAGGAAGGAAAAAAAAAGATGCAAAGTTGACGTAATAGCTTTTAGTATAGTATATAGAACCAACCCATCTTACTGCATGCCGACCCGGTCCGTTGGGCACCTGGTTGGTATACATCACTAAGATGGGGGAGGACCAGACCCACGAAGTGCCCGCCAACGGTGCCGACTTACAAAATGCCGGCGGCTCATTCGCCAATTAGCTTTTTCTATCGTCCCAAGATGACGGGTCCTCTTGCTCTGCGTTGCATTAGTCTGTTGGGTTGGGTTTCTCTGGTAGGTCGGTTCAGTCATGTTTCTCTCAGTAATCCTGCTTATGGTAACGGAGGGGGCTCTGACACAGGCCTTGCATTCGCACTTGGACGAACGCAGACTAAATCGCCTGTTTATCAACAAAGTGGTTGCATTTGCGAGCACACCACGACGGGGTCTAGACTGGCTGCGGGAGGAGGGGTAGCGGAGGGGAATGATTGGCCTGGCTTAGCGTGCTGTCGATCCCAAGCTGTTGGTCCCCGGGCCGCAGCTTGGGATGCCCGTAGACGGAGCCCTGTCGATAGCCCTGATCATTGACTTATATATACGTGAGTCGACTGAGCTCGCTTGGGATCTCGTGTCTTTTTCCCCTTCCCCCCCTTTCTATCTCGATAACCATGGCTGAGACGTCCTCGCCGTCTACCACCTCTCTCGTGTAAGGCGTCTCATTATCAACCATGGCACTGCTCGACGCTATAGACTGGACGCCCGTCACCCTGGGCCTCGTGTCCGGGGGTCTTCTGGTCGCCTACTTCCTCGTCTCATCCTTCTACTCGTGGTACCGGCTGCGGCACATCCCGGGCCCCTTCCTGGCCTCGATATCCTACCTCTGGCTCGCGCGCGTGGCCAAGGGCGGCAAGCAGTTCTGGGTCTACCGGGACATGTACAAGAAGTACGGCCCCCTGATCCGCGTCGGTCCGAACGAGATCTCCAGCGACGACCCCGAGATCATCCGCCACATGTCGGCCGCCCGCAGCACCTGGGCCCGCGACCCCTGGTACCTGGCCGCGCGCTTTGACCCGTACCACGATAACGTATTCACGAGTAAGCAGATAAAAATCACCTCCTTTTTATACCTCTACTTGATCCTCATTTCCTCTAACCTTGCACCCTAGTGCTCGACGCCGGCGCCCACGACCGCTTCAAAGCTAAGATCGCAGGCGCCTACGGGGGCCGCGAGACGCCGGAGCTGGAGCCGGGCATCGACGACCAGATCGTGTCGCTGCTAGCGCTGCTGCGGCGCAAGTACATATCGCACGACGGGACGGGTCCTGCGTCGCTCGACGGCGTCGCCGACAAGGGGTACCACCCCGTCGAGTTCGCCGAGCTGTCGTCGTACTTCTCCATGGACGTGATCACGCGGGCCGCCTTCGGCGAGGAGTTCGGCTATCTCAAGACGGACTCGGACATCTACGGCTTCCTGGCCGGCGTGCGCGAGGCCTGGCCCGATCTCGCCGTCGCCCTCGACCTGCCCGCCCTGCGCAAGGTGCTCTTCTCCCGCTCGTACCTCAAGATCTTCGGCCCGCGGCCCACGGATTCGGGCGGGCTCGGGAAGCTCATGGGGTATGTTTCCCATGTTCTCCCGGATTTCTATAAAAGCGTAGCGATCATGTTTAGGTTAGCTAACCAGATGACTTCTCTCTTTAACAAGTGTCGCCGAGGAAGTCGTAGCGAAGCGGTTTTCGCGTACCGACCAGCGAAAGGACATGCTCGTAAGCTCAGGCCCCCCGCCCCTCCCCTTCACCCAAATCTATGAAGCAACCTTCCTAACCACTCCTTCTTCTTCCCAGGGATCCTTCATCGCCCACGGCCTCACGCGCCAGGAGTGCGCTACCGAGGCGCTCTTCATGATCATCGCCGGCTTCGAGAACACCTCCACGGCCATCCGCCAGACCATGCTGTACCTCATGGCCACGCCGGCCGTGTACCAGCGGTTCAAGGAGGAGATCCGGCGGTTCGTGCGCGAGGGCCGGGCCTCGGACCCGGTGAAGTACGAGGAGGCGCGGCAGATCCCGTACTTGCAAGTGCGTGCCCCCTTATCCCTCCCCTCATCCCCTCATCCCCTCTCACCTCTCCCCCCTCTCCCCTCCCAATCTGACCCCTCCCTAGGCCATAATCTACGAAGGCCTGCGCATGCGGCCCCCCGCCCCGGGCCTATACCCCAAGTCCGTGCCCCCCGAGGGTGACGTCCTGGGGGGCGTGTTCGTGCCCGGCGGCACGGCGGTGGGCATGAACACGGCGGCGCTGGTGCGGTCGACGGAGCTGTTCGGCGCCGACGCGGACGTGTTCCGGCCGGAGCGCTTCCTAGTCGCCGACGAGGCGGCGCGTGCCGAGATGGAGCGCAACGTTGAGCTCGTGTTCGGGTACGGCCGCTGGATGTGCGCCGGCAAGCCCGTCGCGTTTATGGAGCTGCATAAGGTGTTTTTCGAGGTACGTCGGCTAAGTTTCTCGTTGAATCATACTTTATTTTCTGCCCTTTTTCGTGTCCTTTCGGCTCTTTTTCTTTTCGCTTTTCTTAGATTCGCCTTATTTTTTGTGTTTTTTTTTCTTTTGGCCTGTTTGTTCTGTGGCCCGTGTCGGAATCGGACAAATTCCGATCTCTCTTATGACCGGGTTGCGAAGAAAATGGACAAGAATGAAACGAAACGCAGGATATGTTGGGATGATCTAGAACGTTTTTTATACGGCCGAGTGAGAGACGGCCGTACCGAAAAGAGAGGAAAGAGTTTGCGTGAGAAAGAATGCGCCTGTGCATTGATTTTCCATGTTGTGCTTGCTAACATAAAGTGTCCTGTGTGTAGCTCATGCGCAACTTCGACTTCCAGCTGGTGAATCCCACTAAGCCCTGGGACTGCCTCAGCTACAGCCAGTTCATCGACGAGAATATGTGGGTGAGAGTGACCGAGGCGAGGATAGAATAGGATTTCAACTTCGACAGGGAATAGAAAAGGGGTAAGGGATGCTTCTTATTCCCCTTGCCCCCTTTTATCTTCTTATTTACCATGTTTTCTAGATTTCACATAAATCTATTTCGGGGGTATCTCACTTATGTCATGTTTGCTGTTTCAGAGCGTTACCGGCGTCATTATTTTATCATGGTCTCGATTCAACAACTACATGGCTAGATTAGAGGGAATGATATTAGCGAGTGATTGCTTTTGGTCTTGTGTCTTACATCTATGATATAGGGGTGCCTATGGTTTTTAGTCGAGTGATGTAACTATACGTCAGGGAACTATTTCTATTATGTAGGCATTGCTCTTATCGTCCCAGATCATGATCATGCAATTTCAAGTTTTTCTCCCCCTCCTCTACGGTCTGATCTGCTCAAGTGTGCCTGCTGTAAAGAAAAGTTCCCCTGCCTACAAGTTTCTTTGTCTGACCTCAGAGTTTAGCTTCATCCAGGACATGCCTTGTTTGTTCTTGTAGTCGGGTTGTTATTCTTGTTGGATCTCGTGTAACAGCGGTTATCGACCGAATCTATCTATTTCAACCTCATGTAAGACACTAAAACACAGTGTTCATTCCCATGAACCCTTCAGAAAAGAAAGTAGTTCTAGAAACAAGTGAAGACATGGCTGTTCTATTCCTGTCGTCTACATGCAACTAGTTGGGGTATCGCTCTGTCCAGCTGACCTGTTGTTTCTGGTGGGAAAAAAAGCAGGGACCTCTATATGACTCGAGATCGAAGCGCATTTGCCTGGTAGATGTAACCAAAAGCATTTATAAGAAATGAAAGTAGCATTTGCATTCCTCCTAGGATCCTGTAGCACAAAGTGCACCTTCATGATCCACAGAAAAGGTGTATTTTCAGTATAACCCAGACTGCTGGTATCAATAGCAGTTTAATGTATACTACCAACCTATCACAATGTACTACAGAGCAAACACCATGCCACCCGCCAATACCCATCATATAGACACTGCGCCGTATTTTGATAATAAGACGGCGGCCCGGGTTTTCTCAGAGGAGCTTTGTACCTACTACGACCATATCGCTCTCGATTCGAATGGCCCACGCCTCTCCTACGTCTCTTGGGGAACAGTCTCCCTTCTGATTTACCGAATAAATGGATCGCGCAGGCTATCATTTCCGAGACCTAAAAGCTGCAATAACAATACTACCAGAGGAACAAGGTCTGTTTTGGATGCGGCCAGCCACAGATTTGGTCGCTGGACGATACATAGTCTGGGCATTGCCGTCAAGTTTACCGAAAATGTCCCGGGTAACTACATATATAACTGCAAGGTACGGGAAATATGTTTCCTTCCAGCGTCAGTGATTCGACAGAAACCCGTCACACAAGATAACTGACCGAAAACGACTGTTTTGCATATAGTTGGTGCCCAGGGATCCCACACAGCAGCAAGAAGGATCCTGTGCTAGAGTGTCTGATAGACCCCGTCGACTTGAGGTCGACGAGAGGGCGAAGGTTGAGCCTTTGCTGCAAGACCTCAACACCGCCCATTTTATAGCTGAGAGGAGACCTCCGAGGTTGATGATCGAGGTCACTTCTAAAAGACCATCTCAAGTGCCTTCTCAAGTGTCTTCACAAGTTCCTTCTCGTGAAGCTGGCTTCATGTACTCTCTCCAGGCAGCTCGTCATCGTAACCATTGTCTCCGGAAGTTGGCGGCGGTGCGGAAGACGGGAGAGGAAGGGCTCATAGGAAATAAAGGAAACTACCGTATAACGAAGCCTTACTTCCGACGATCCTCTAGTTGTGGCCCAATACGAAACGACTATTCTGCTGCTCGTCCTATTACCAATAATGTATCGTGATAGAAACAGTGTTATTCTTCAAAAGCAGATGAGTAGCATATCGGATTCTATTCTATGGCTGGCCACTATCTCATCGGGATCTAGGTTGTGGGTAGTGGAGGTTGTTAATTTCTAATGCTGGTGGATTTTTGTTATCTTCAAAATCAGTGCAAGCTGTTGACACTGAAAAGTTCAAGCGAGTTTGAGTTTATTCTGTTTCAAACATAAGATGCTAGCCTTTGAGGATAACTGAAGCCAATCTATGGATATCTATATGGGTATCGTACCATAGCTTTGACTCCGCCACATGTTTTCCCGGCTCAAATGAAGGGAGAGGGATCAAAGGGGATAGGCAAGGACCACAGAAGAAATGTATATTAAGGAGCCATTAGACATGTGTTAATCACTCCAAAAGCACATGTCAATCGTATAAACTTATCTCAACCTTTCTTGTTTTTTTTTTTCTTTCACCAATCTGATCCAGTCAGGTTCTTTGCGTGAGCCGGTACGTTGAGTTCATCCCTTCTTTTGTATACCTCATGGATAGCACCACTGGGCTCAGTTGCGTCTGGATTACGCAACTGCCACGCGACACAGACATCCAAGGCTCGCGTCATCCACGTTCCTGGCTTGACACCCAAAGCATTTGCGAGCCGGGTGCCATCAATGAGACGTTTTAAGGACGGGGCGTCCATGACATCGAGTTCTTGTAGGTGATCTAGAAACATCTGCCACCCGTGCAGGAACTCATCGTTGCTAGCTGATGGAAAATTAGTAACCAAGGATACCAGAATCACTGATCAAGGACTCACCTGAGTTTACAGACGGTTCTACAGTCCAGGTCTGCATTGCTTCGACCAACAGTGCATACAGAATTTGGAGTCTCCAATGTCCGCCTTTACTATCCCAGCGCCGAATCTGCATACCGAGTGTATCCCTCTCGTTAATGTACGCTGCTTTTTGGGATACCGCCGTCTTTAAGGACATTATGTCTTCCCGATGATTGTGTGCAGCTGTCACCAAGTTACAAAATTTCGTTGTCGCCTTGATACCTTCGCGAGCGGCTAGGGCGACGAACGGTGGAGGGGGTCGTTTCGAGCCTTTACTTGGCTGGGAAGGTTTATCCGAGATTTGATGAGGGAGATCAGGGACTTGGTCCCAAGGAGCAATAGCGGCAAGAAGCCAGGAATAGTAAGAAGTTTCTTCAGTTCCGATGAGGACATTGTAGATCGAACCTGGAGTCTTGTTCTGGCGGAGGAAGTCTAAGCACTCGTAGGCGAGATTCCAGTTGGAAATGTCAGGCTTCGGTTCAGCGGTCGAGGCCGGGTTTGTGAAGATGATGTGGTATAATCCAAGGTCATTTATATACTGTAGAGATCTCCTAGGGTGGTTCCCTTTTAGCATCTTCTCTAATTCGACGCCAACTCTTTCCCGGCTAATCTTAAGACGGAGCGCCTCTAGGACCCTGCTATCTCCCATAACCTTCTCAGCAGCTGGATCGATGGTGAACCCTAGCCGACTTGCAAAGCGAATGAGTCTTAGAACCCGGAGCGGATCATCCGTAAAGGTTTGGAAGGGCTCCAAAGGAGTGCGTATCAACTTGGACTTCATGTCAGCCAGACCACTGGTGAAATCCTCTACTTGGTCTGTGTTCAGATTGTAGAACAGAGCATTGACGGTGGCATCCCTCCGCAGCGCATCTTCTTCAGCAGTTCCAAACTCGACCTGGGGGTTGCGGCTGTCGTCGGCGTAGGTTTCCTTGCGGAGATTGACAAAGTCGACGTCGTAGCCAAACAACTTGACGGTGGTGGTCTCAAGGTGCTTCGACTTTTCCGGGTTGCGAGCAATCTTGTGCAAGTTGCCGATGTCTGCATCGGTGATTTCATACCGGGCTATAATCTCGGCCTGCTCGCACAGTTCACAGATCTTCAGGGCAAATGCCTCGCCGGTCATGATATTGATAGCTGTGTCAATGTCATGAGACTCGATGCCGATGAGCTTGTCTCTCACCCATCCTCCCGCCCAGCGCAGGATAACGGGTTCATAGTTGGTCCCGGACTGGTCTATATACTTGGCAGCATCGAGCAGGAGATTTTTGAGCTTCGTTTCCTGCGCGCTCAGGGCAATGCTAGCAGTGGCCGTGGGCATCTTCCTGGTCCGAGTGCGCCGCTGTGCGTCTAGGGTATCGCCTAACAGATCGAGCTTTCTCTTTAACATAGGGTAATTGTTGAATAAAAAGGTGAGCAACGAAGAGGTTGCAGATTTTGTTTGGGCTCTCTTGATCCAGAATGAAGCCAGACCAATGAGAGAGCGCATTGGATGCTGGATCGTGAGTCAAGTCAGCCCTAAGTCATGAGACTCATGAGGGACTAAGAGCAGTATTCCATTGTCAGGAATTTGTCTCTTTTGGTTTATAGCGTATTGTATCTGTCGTATAATCACTGTACCTCGAGGGAGATGCTTGATACCCTTGGGTTGTCCGTATATCGCTGCTTAGACTTTTGGACTTGTGATTTTCGTTTCTATGATGAGCTTTACATCGAAGTCCACTAAATTGCCACTGAAGGTAGAAATTTAATGGCCTGTGCTTGGAAGTACATGCAGCTGGTAATAGCTAAGACCAGCTGCTGCCAGCTGGCAATCATGAACCCATGTTCTACTAACCTAACCTAGTGTAGTTGTATGGATATGAGATGGATTAGGTAACCCATTCTCGTCCCTTAGAACTTAACCATGCTGCATGATCACTTACACGAATGAGAAGAAATGTAAAAGAAGAAAAGTAACAAATCCTGCATATCTAACACTCAGGAAATTGAGGTAACCCATAAATGAGATGTCTTACCTTCCTAAGAACCTACAAGTCAATATTATTGTAGTCTGAGTTAAGAGGTTAAGGCTGTTAAGTAAAAAGGTAAGCTGAAAACCCAAACAGAATATCATTCGGCTTCGCCCACCTATAATGAAACAATATAAGTGCATACCTCAGCAGAGTAGAAACCCAACCCAAATCATGTACATGCCTCCAACCTACCTAATTGGGTATATTTATCCTTGCCGACTGCCGTAGATCCGGCAGACGTGAACTATTTCCCTCTCCTTTCCCCTCCGGAAGCAACTCGGTACAACCGTACAACGCCGGGTATGAAACGGCCAAGAAGCCCGTGCCTTGGCAGATAGCACGTACACTCAGTAGGTATCACCACAGCTCAGATCTCTGGTACGATTTACAAATATCGGTTGATCTTATTGGATATGGATCTCCTTCACGTTCTTATTTTCTTACCCCCTTGCCCTCTTTTCATTGTTTAGTTTCAGCGGAGACAAAGAGTAAAACCCCCCTTAACCTTTCTCGCCTCTCCTGAAGGAAGTGAGGAGAGAGAGAGAGGGAGAGAAAAGGGAGAGTCTTGCGATCCACGGCTCGCATCACATGGCAATCAGGGAGGTTTTGTCGCACACTTGCCTAATCTGGATGAGTTTTGATCATTTCCTTGTTCGTTCTTCGTTCTTCGGCAGCACGGTCCCAGAGATCTGAGCAGGTAGCTAAGTAGATCACCAGTTGGTGAAGAGCGTAGGTACCTAGGTAATATGAACCACGCGAACCCAGACCAGAAAACCACAATGTCTGTTTTCTATGTGTCTGTACACATACGGGACCCGTTGGAGCGGTGAGGATAAATAAATACCTAGGAAAGCAAAAATAGAACACGAGATACGAGATCCAAAGAATTTTAGCTACACTATCATTCATGTCAAGTGACCATCCAGAACTTCGTGAGGGTGCCTCCAGAAGATAGTTCTACGTTGTTCTAGTCTTTTCTCTTAGGCGCAATGAACCAAAACCACCAAATGACCGTCTATGCTACATGCAAACCCACTTGATACTTACACAAGGCTTTGCATCGTGACAGATGGAGGCTCTCAGGCCCGTGAGTTAGGTACCGTATGCAGGAACCAAACGGTGAGGGGGAGGCTCATCCATCATACATATGTATAATGCCATGTAAGTTTACTATACCATGTACATACAACCAAGACCCATAGGTGATATTCCCCTTCCCGTCCTCAGTCTTGGCCCAGTCCGTCCGCTCGGCGATAGCTGCCGACAACGGGAAAGTGTCTTTGGTACCAAGACCTTCTTTTTCAATCAATCCCACTGCTGCACTATACCCTTAAAACGAAGAGATTCAAAAGAAGAATAAGTAGAAGACAGGGAAACCCCCCCTAGCATCTGGGCGAACGAAGATCGGAACAAAAGCTTAATTGAATACTGAGATGCGATTGGTCCCGCTTTCGAGTTTCACACTCGAACCAAGCCCAACAGAGCATAGAAAGAAACCAAAACTCTCCGGCTGGAGATGCTCCCGTACCTCTCAAGCTCCAACCCCACATTCACTCATACAACACCCATACCCACAGACACTCTTGAGCTCACTTGAGCTTATACCTAATACGGCTTGCACAGCGAATCCTACAGTGTTGTGGACCAATGAGAAGGCGTAGATCCTGAGCTTCAAATCTCCTCCATGGGAATAATACAATTCTTGGTTTTTTTTTGCAAAGCTTCTCGAGGTTGATGAGGCTATGTTGATGTAACACGGGGTTATGCGTTTGGACATGTTTTGTTCCGCTGGGCTTTGTATCGAAACTTGAAGCTTACCAGCTTAACTTGGTCTGCTGTGCGAAAAAGGGAAGAGGCTTAGGAGTTGTTTGGGAGATCCGTGGGAGATCCGTGGGAGATCCGTATAGACGGGGTAGAAGGTATACTCGAGAGGGAATATAGAAACGAGTGAGGGAAATGTGAGAGCATCACGAGTGCAAGTTTTCTATAAGAAGAGCATGTTGCGCTGGTGATGATGATACTTTTCTTTTCTTCACCATCACCATCACCATCAAGCCAACCAAGTCTCTTCTTCTTTCCCCTTTTCTACAAACCCTTTTTGTATCTTTCACCCGTCCTGCTGGTTCAGGTTGCCTTTTTCAAGATTTTTAATAATTCTTCCTGACCTTCTTAATAACCGACAAACCCACCGATACAAAATAATCACCATTACCATGTCTTCCATCAAGGTTATCTTTACCTTCGGGCTTGTAGCCGTTGCGCAGCTAGCTGCCGCACATGGTGTCATTGTCGACGCCGTCGGCGATGCTGGTGGTTCCGGAAGTAAGTTAATTCCCAGTAGCTTTTCGAAAATAAAAACAACGACAGCAAAAAGGAAAAAAAATAAAGGATTCACCACTAATACCTTTCTTCATCTTAGTGGGTCTTGGTGTAGATACCTCGACGCCCCGTGACGGCACCCGGCGACGACCCTTCCAGCAGGACAGCACCCGATTCAGAGGCGACCAAGCCGATACTCTCGGAGAGACGATTGGCGCAGGCGATAACAACCTCGAGCAAGGAACTCAGGCGATCATGGCCGAGACGGGAGATCAGCTACCCCAGGTTACTCAGGGTGGTCAACTTACTATGACCTTGCACCAGGTTAGTAAGAAAAGCTTGACTTTTCTTTTCTTTCTCCCCCCCCTTTTTCACCCTCCTCTTCCTTTTCCTGGGCGGCTTCTCTATCTCCCTTCTTCGGTTCCCCCAACCCATGCCAATATAAAGAAGTCCTAAACAAGCATTTTGCCACGAGTAATGGCAATATTCTGATCCCCCCCTCCTTTTCATGTCCCCCTACATTCCGTACTTCCTGTTATCGTGGTTCGGATGCTACCTATTCTCCAACTGCAACTTGCTCACCCACCCTCTTTCCCCTCTATCTATGAACAGTAATTTACATTTAATTACAAACTAACCCAATATCCCCTAATATCATAGGTCAACGCCGATGGTGCGGGTCCTTACACCTGCATGATCAACGACGACGGCACCGCGGAAACGTGGGAAGACATCGACGTGGTCAAGTCACCCCCCGGGGAAGACTCGCGGGACCGAGACGGCGCAGCGACCGACTTCCCCCTGATCGCTGCCATACCGGCAGATCAGAACTGCACTGGCACCGTTGCTGGCCAGGACAACACCTGCCTTGTTCGATGCCAGAATGGCGCGAGAGCTGGTCCCTTCGGCGGCGTAGTCCCCGTTCAAAGTAGGTTACTTTTTCTTTTTTTTCTTTTTTCTTCTCTCCCCCTTTTTACCGTTGTATATTTGCGTGTTTTAGATTGCTAAACTATCTATTAGTGGCCAGTGGCAACAACTCGACCACCGCTGCTACCGCGCGCCGCAACCTTGCTAAGGCCGTCAGGAGGGACGCCGCCCGCCTAGGCCGGATCCTCAAGCGTGCTCCAAAAGTGTCAAAGGCTGATTTTGAAGCGGGACTGGACGATGAGGAGTTCTAGATTGGGAATCCCCCCTTTTGTGTGTGGTTGGTCAGAGGGAAGCTCGTCGTTACCGTCGCCTGGGTCCGCGGCCGCCCGACGGGTTTGATTGATAGGAGGAAATCCTGTGGCTGACTCCAAGGCCTACGTTGCTTTGCAGCGACCAGAACACCCGATTGTTCGCCTGTAATTGTATTGTCTCCAACTTTGTTTAGGATAAAAAAAATTGATCTACGTACCATGTCATATCAGCGCGCGGCCATTCTCTCCGTGATGTTACGAATCAGGAGTCGGGCTGGCCAATGATGTCCGCCACCGGCGGGAGCTCCAAATCTAACGCAGACAGGCTGATCAAAGTCGTGCAGGATGTAGTCTATAACGCAAATCACAAGCTCCCGAGGGAATTTGTAGTAGCTTCGCCATGTCTAGTTCTAATCTAAGGAGCTTTCCCTTCAGCTCCACATGGCCTCCGGGTTCTGCTCGTCGACTAGTAAACAGCTGCACAATCGATGTGACTATGTTAGTGTAAAGTATGCAAAGTACAATGCTTACACAGCCTCCGGCGGTAGGGTCGGTGGGGTCGGAAGGGTCCTGGAGTCTAGAACGGGCATGGGGATGTTTGGATGCCGATCTACAGTTGCATGATACGATGTCTGCGCTGGGTTAGACTGCCATACATACCACAACCATCATCCCACACTGCTTAACAAACAAATGACACCTCTAGCAGGGACCCAATTGAAAGGCCGGCTCCAGAGTATATCACGAGAAAAACAAATATACCTATATTGGCCGGTATGTGGGTTATGGACGTACGCACGTATGGCGGAGGGGACCGGATTGTATGCCACGTCCCTTAGTTGAATAACCCAGCTCATATGATGGTTACAGACTTGACAGACTTGACGAGCTCCGAACCACCTCTCTCTCCCCTCCGCGCGCTAGACAGCAGCTACTACAGCACTAGACATACGACATACATCTACATAACTCAATTCGATCGCCGGAAGATAACCATGGCAAGGGGTTGGTCGAATTGGCCGACCAGTGGGAGGTAATACCGTAAGTAACCTTGAACAGGGTCTCAAGCTGACGTCACAACCAACTTGCCGACAACCCTCAACAGAGGTGAAAATGACCAGTAGCTATGTAGGCAAGCGTTCGGTCAGCCATCAACCCCCATCCCCATCCCATGATACAGTAATTTCTAGATACATACTTATTAGCCATAATCTATCTGAAGGGTACTCCGCTCGTCCGACTAGTCTGGCCGAAGCAGTTGTGGAACTCGTGTCGATGAAGATGCAGAGAGAAAAGGGGGAGAGAGGGAGAAGAGACGGGCTGAGGAGAGGGGAGATGTGTAGAAGAGAATAGAACAGAACCAAAGACAGCTTACTGACCTACCCATACCTACGTGCAGTGCCAGTACCTAACTTAGCTTCTAACCTTTTTGCTCAGCCACGTTTTGTGGGTGATCACACGCGCTTTTAAGTGATGATCTTGTTTAATTCCTGTGGAGTTGAGCTGGAGTTTCTTGGCAACCCTTGTGATGGGAAATCTGCCAAGACAAAAAATAATAATAATACAACTAATAGACCAAAGAAAGAAGGGGAGTGAGAGAGAGAGAGAGAGAAAGATAAGAAGGGAGGGTGTGTGTATGTGTAAGTCCACTATGTATGTATGCAAATATGTAGGTTAGGTTATATGAAAAAGAGAATCAAGACTAACCAAATAAAATAAAATAAAAAACTCATAGTTTTCAAGTTTTGGTAAACTATGCTTAGTTTAGATAGGCAGTACTTAAATTGGATAACGCCCGTTAATGCCCCTAATGTGATCCATTGTCTAATATGTTAGTTAGCAAAGAGGCGTTGGAGGGAAAAATGAACTTATCGGTGATCTAGTGAAGCTACTGGTGGAAAGCGGGGGAGGCGCAAGCTACACTACGCTAGCTCCCAAGTCAACTTCTCTCTCTAACTTTCAATGTTACTACCTTGGTAGAAAACGGAGAGTATTGGGGGGAGGGGAGGGGGGGAGGAGTACGAATAAAAAGGGAGAAAGATTGGCATATCAAATGATGATGTCTGGTTGCTTGATTGGTGATGATGACTAGCGCTAGTCTTGAAGCTACTGTGAGGTTAAACAATGGAGTCTCTTCTAACCCCGGCAAGTTTCGGTACGTATATACGTATAGGTTATGTACCTAGGTATATAGTCTATACCTAGGTAATGTATCATGTACCACACATACATAAGGACCTACCGATGTGCACGGCATTAGTGATGCGTGATGCGTTGTATACTGAGAGTTTGTGTAGGTAACTCGACGTCTTTTTTTGGTGTAAGTGTATGTAAGTGGATGTAAATGGATGTGGGGCCAGGCTATGGACGAACACGGCGAGAGGCGAATTGAAAAAGTATGCTCGACTTGCCGTTGCAACCCTTATTCATCCTCGCATCTTGGCTTCGACATATACTGCATGATCGAACAGGGGCATCACCAATATACGGGGCTAGGAGAGGAAACGGGGAGGTAGAGTAAGTCAAGCAGAAAGAAAAGAGGCAGCCCATGAGGAACCACATGAAGGGGTGATAGGTAAGTACCACCTATATATGCATCTAAGAATGTATCTAAGAATGTATGTGCCTAGATTATATGCATAGGAGTTACATAGACAGACCACTCGTCGTGCTTTACTTCAATGGTCTCACGAGGTGCCCTCTGACAATGCACCTTAAGTAGATTAGAAATGGCTAGACTAGGTAGTCACCGGAGCTTGAATCAAAAAGAACAGTGAACTTTAAAAAAAGGGGGGCGGAGGGGGCGGAGGGGGCGGAGAGTGGTGGAAAACTTCATTCAAGTGTACGTAGCTACCTATGTACTTAACCTAGGATGATACTTATACATTTGCATACCAGGGGGATGTAGTATAACCCCAACATACGCTGATGTGAATACGTAATCTACCTAGGAGTGAGTACCTATATACCTATGTAGCCACCATTCTCCCCCCCTATATAAAGCTACACATGTTCCCAGGACAGTCGCATGAGAGTTCATCCCCAAACCCAATCTTCATCTCATCTATCGCCTCAACTCACACCTCTTTGTCTTTGTTTATTTCGTCGTCGTCATTGAACATAGTGTGTCAACACCCTATATACCGTCCTCTTCACAATAAGACTAGAACCAAGGAACTGCAGATAGCCTACACCCCCTATCTCTCCTTTACGCCCAAACCTACGATATATCTTATCTTATAAACATCAAAGGTAGTTATCTTGTTTCTCGTAAATATTTCGTTATCTTCATCTATAAGATATATAGATAGAGACAGTACGGATATAGTCTATACACGTACAGCTGTTTTCGCACAGCCCCGAGCACAAAGACTTCATAAAGCCGTCTTCCCTATATCACGCAACTATCTCTTTCATCCTCACACATCATTTAAATCCAAGCTAACCCCCATATGCTACCCTACAGACATTGAGACATATCTAGCTTCTCGCATCGTCATCTAATAGCATAGCTCTGAGACAGAGAGAAACCACCACACAGCTCCTAGCAGCAGCAACAACAGCAATTCAAGAAAATCAAGCACAGGACTACCCCCTATAGCCAGCATCATGGCCACAAACGTCGACGCAACCCCCCAGTTCTCCAATGCCTTCGGCACTGTCGCCACCACTACATCCCCCGCCGTGAGGAAGAGCTCGCGAGACTACTCGAACACTGATGAATGGGGTATGTCACATTCACTTGTTCTTTAACACTCTTCCCCTCCGCTCTTCACATCCTCACTCAAAACTGTTCACCCCATAAAGCTACCAACAGTCTTACCAGTAATCTAACTAACCCTTCTCTATAACAGACGCTTCCAAGACCCCACCGAGCCGCTTCCAGAAGCGCAAGGGCTCCATCTACGCCACTCCCTCTTCGCGCGACGGCCACGTAGAGCGCAACCGCGATGCGGTCGAGGAGTTTGTACGTGAATCCGCCATCCCCTCTTCCCTAACCCCTTCTCTTTTAACACTCCCATCGTGGGGATGGGAATAATTCTTGCGTCCTGTAACTATAACTGACCTCTTTGCAGCACAAGGCCCACTCGAAGCGCTGGTCCATCAGCAGCAGTGGCAGCAGCCGGCGCGGCAGCGCCGATGCCAGCGGCCAGAAGCGCAAGTCCAGCAAGGACGCCACGGCCGCTGGGCACAACTAGGTTAGGTGAGCAAACCTACCCCTTTTTACCCCTTTTTGTTTTGTTCGGAGTTCCCTGTCATTGCCTAATTAGGATGGTCACTGATTTTTCTGTTCTTATAGTGTTAGCACGGGGTGGGCGCTCTGGTACGCGACTTTTTGAGGGTAGAGTTCAGTAGCGGAAAGACACAGTCATACAGACAAGGAACGGGAGAGCGTCTTGTAACCTATGTATACGAGAAACGACGATGGAAATGGATTTTCTTTTCTCCTTTTTCGTTGCTGATGTTGGATGATGTGATAACTCACTACAACTCAGCGAGGCACTAAACAAGAAGAGACCTGTCTGCCGCTCTTCTTCTTTCTTTTGCATAACCTTGGGGTACGGAATACCGGGAGCAATGAGAACTGAAACAAAGGGAAAGAAAACGGTTTACACTTGGGAATGAAAAAAAAAGAAAAGATGAGAAAGACAAAAAGAATAGGGATGTGTCTTAGTATTCGGGCTGGATGAGGTTTGAATGGCGATTTAGAAACCAATATGAAAAAAAGAGGGGGAAGAGGGATGAGGTTTCATAGGCTAGGACATTCAGAGGCACTACTTAAACCTACCTGCTTATACGCAAATTACATATGTATACCTACATAACACAGAGATAACTTACAATATATAACTAACTTACTATGACGAAATAAGTAAAATATCAAAAAATAGTTCGCGACACAGAAGTGAGGGAAAAAGGGGGAAGAGGGGAACAAGAGGTTTCCATCGAAAACTAATAGGTTCATACCAATATTGTTTTTGCTGTTTGTACCTAGTCTCAAATAAAATAAAAAGAAAGAAAATACCTATACTAGTATCTAACCCGACATGATCTGCTCTAACCTGTTAATCCTATGGTCCCCTTTCTCCACCTTCATTCATTCCCTTCCATCCCCCCTATAGCAAGCAAGTATCCCAACCCATCCGCCATCACATCCACCTATTCATCAACCTCCCTCCATATCCCTCCCCCTATCCTATCCTATCCTACCCGCCATACGATGTGGCCAAAAATCAAGTACGTAAAGTGAAAGATATACCTATGTAGATTATATATATATATATATATATGGTATGTATGAAGCTGTGTGTGTGTGGTTGTTCCCTGCTCCATGGAGAAACCAGGTTATACAAGAAAGAACTAAACGAACGTTTGTAACAATAAAGATGATATATATAGTAATAACCCATTTAAGGCAGTTCTCTTGACTTCGCACTCACCCCATAAGAAGGGAAAAAAATCAAAAAAAATCGAGATGGAAAAGCAGAAAGAAAAAGAAAAAGAAACCCAAAGATTTTACCCTCTGACCAAAGAAAACCCAAACCCAAGAAAAAAGAAAGGATTATTTCCCTTTTTTACTTAATTCATATTCATTTTTTCTTCTCCTTTTCCTCTTTTCAAAATTTCAAAAAATTCAAGTCACGACTTTCCATTCCGTCAGGTTTCTAGCTTTAAGTAGCTACAGTACCTAAGGAGTAGGGTAAGGTAAGTTAGGTTTAGGTAGTAAAGTCTCCTATAAGACACAGCGACAACAGCAACGACAGACACAATACCTGAGGGGACATATGATTCAACATGTCGAGTTGAGGACAGAAAAAAAAAGATCGAGAGGAACAGAGAAAAAAAGAGAAACTAAAGAAAAAAAAGGCCGCCATTCATTTACAAATATGCCAAAAAGAACCAAGTTTACTTTCTTCTGTTGTTAAATGTGTTATTTCCTTCCCCTCTCCTCTCCTGTCCCTCTTTTCTTTATCTTCGTTAACAAGTTTTTCTCTTTTTTTTTTTCTCTTCTCGTTTTCCATCGAAGAAGCCGAAGAATTAAAGGGGAAAAAAGAAGAGACGAAAAAAAAAGATAAAAAAGAGCCGAGAGGAAACCAGGGAGATCCGATAAAGCCCTTTCCCCCGTGCACGTACACATCCTATCCATCCCCCTTTATCCACCCACAATAAAAACGGGAAATTTCATTTCAGTCGTCATCCATGCCGTCTATATCGATGGCATCCGGATTGGCAGCTACTGCCACTGCCTGGTCCTTGGTTATTGTACCCGCTATTCCTGTACTTGACGCGACGAAGCCTACCGGAGCCCGGGCCTGGCGTTCTAGCTGCTCCATGGCATCAGCCACTTCGGTGTCGCCATTCGCATCGGTAGTTCCCTTAGCCTGTTGGCTGCGCGCGATAGCCTGGGATGCGATGAAGTTGACATCGGTGTTGTATTGCGCCTGCACACTACGTTTGATACGAAGCATTTCCTTATAGGTATCCTCGTTGCCGTGCTGCACTTCAAACTGTTCCCATTTCGTCCAGAAGGCGGGGTTCGTGCGTGGATCACAGAACTGAGATGCGTGGCCGTAGATAGCGCGAGCGCGGTCGATCTCGCCAAGACGCTTCTCCATATCCGCAAACTTAAGACACATGTCCCGCGCCTCTTCGTCGGGTAGGGCTGAAATGGCTCTCTCATATATCGGTCTGGTCGAGGGTAAGCCGAAGTTGGACGCCGACTTGGTGATATAAAAGTTGAACATATCCGCTCGGTCCTCGTCAGAAACTGCACGCGTGGCTCGTTCGTAAATGCGCATCGCATGTCTTGCTAAACCCCTTTCTTCTTCCAGGTTTCCATACATTAGGTAGAGGACCTTGGCAAACTTGGGTGGACAATCTTCTACCGCTTGCTCAAAGAGATCTCGGAGGCGTTCGATGCTTATCTTTCGGTCAACTGCCTTGGTTAAGTATAGATTCCAGAGCTCGAAGGCAACCGGGTAGCTAAAGAGGTCGAGACCTCTTTCATAGATTTTGAAGGACTCTTCGAAATACTTATTTTCCTCCATTAGGTTGGCATAGTTGACGACAGTTTGCGGTGTAGCAATGCGCAATTCAAATATTCGTTCGTATACCTTCTTTGTCTCCTCGAGGGAACTGACACTCTCAACAAGGTCCACGTAGAAACTCCATAGCTTCCAGTTCTTGTGTACCCTTTGTTGTGGTGAAAGAGTCTCGTCAAAGTAGTCGACCGTAGACCGCTTTGGGGCTTGCACGGCTTTCGCCATGATCTTAACAGCTTCGTCGAAATTTTCGTTGCGGAGTTCCATTTCGGCCCATTCAATCCACATGTCTGCGAGTTCGGTGACCGATTTGAAAGGGACCTTCACAGCCTTTTCCATGATGATCCTCGCGTTACGAATGTCGCCCCCCTTTTCGTAGAACTTGGCATAGTTTGCCCATAGCTGGTGGAAGGGTCCTATAGCCTTCTTTGGCTGGATGGCGGCGATAGCGTCGGTGTAGGTCTGAACAACTTCAACACTATTTTCGCCCCACAGTGCCACTCTTTTCTCCCACTCTGCGACGTTATTGGGGTTCTGCCGTAGCAAAACATCGTTGAGGAGAAACGGTCTCCGGTCCATAAGTTGCTCGAAGCGCATCATGCGTATGTCCAGATCGAAGTCGGCATCCTCGTCAACCTTCCCATCGTCTGCGCGCGATGAAGCCAGTTCCATCAAGGCGCCAATGATGGATTCCTCGAATTCTGCGTATGAATCGAATATAAGTGTGAAGTCTCGGACGGTCATGACAGTGGTTATGCCCTCCTCGAAGACATCGCGTGCGCGTTCAAAGCTGCCTCTTCTAACCCAGTATGTAGCCAAGCCGCACCAAAGTTTCCCTCTCTGGTCGGCAAACCTGTCTATTCCACTGCGAATGATGCGTTCGACGTCTATGCCGGTTTCGTGGCCCGTCTCGATCTCGGTTGCGTGTTCTACAAGTAGATCTACCATCTCGCTCCATAGCTCATAATGGCCTTTTGCGTGTTTGCTGGTGAACCGGGGGTTGTTCAGGATATCGATGTATTTCTTCACAGCTTCAGTATACAGGCCGACCTGTGTCAAAAGCTCAATAAAGTCTTCGGCATCTTCTGGATGAACCTGCATATACCGCCTCCAGATTTTGACGGCAGTCTCTCCTGCAGCCGAGTTGGCGAAGGGTCGGTAGAGGGCCCATATCCGGTTGTGTTGGGTTATGGGGAGGGCTCGCAAGGCTCGGTCGAAGGCCCGTCGCGTTAGTGTCACTAAAGGTTGCTGAAGCAAAAATTTTAGGTACATTTCCCAAATTCGTGGCATCTTGTTGAGGAGGACCAGGGCTCGTTCAAAGAGCGCGTTGACTTTTCGGTATTCGGAAGCGAATACAGCAGCGTTGAGTTTGGAGACATGCTTGGTTCGGAATTGCAGGTACTAGGTTAAAATATTAGTATATATATCTCTCTTCTCTATCCTCTCATGTACCGCATAATTGCAATTTATGGGAATGATATAGCTTACCATCTTCCATAGCTTATAAGACCGCGGCAGCTGGAGACAAGCCCGCTCGAGGACAAAGGCTTGTTCTTGAACAGTGCCATGCTGGAATTTAAATTGGATGTATGCTAGCCAGGGCTTCGTGCTACCGGGATCGCGTAGGATATCCTGCTCGTAGACGGCGTCCTCGTCTGTCTGGAAGTAGAGGAAAAGAAGGAAACGGATGAGTTAGCGACATCTTATGTAGTTATGGGTAGGTAGAGGGAGTGTATATCACCACTTACAACAAGATGTAGGTCTGGTTGACGGACGGTCCGAGAGCCATTTGTCATTCCATTTGGCGGCATGTTGACGAGCGTTATCTCGTCGAAAAGACCGCCAGGAATGGCAAAAGTAGGAGGCTGCGAACGAGAAAGTAGGAGGCTTTGGATGTCAGCGCATCGTAAAAAGTAAAGTAATAAAAAACAGGGAAAAAGAAAAAGAAAAAAAAAAGGAGACAGCCGTATTTATTTGGTCAGCGCCCAACAAATAAGTGTGGGAGGAGCAACGAACGATCCATCATGAACTTTAAACCGCGACTTCTTATTTTTTGACCAGCACGGGTGATTGGTTATTTGGAGCACAAGACCCCGCACAGTCTTGGCATATGAAAACTGTGTTTGTATACTGTATGGGGGTTTACCTTCTGTGGTACACTACATATGTTAGGTTACGTAGGTAGTACACTGCACTACGCTACTGCCCTAGGTTTAGGCAACTTAGGTAGGAGGTTAAGTACCTAACCTAAGTACCTAGCCAACGGATCTCGTCCCTCGTCATGCGGGCCCAGCTTCAACACATGTAACCAACCAATCCATCTTGGACCTTTAGAGAACCACAAGCTACATAGAGACAACCTCTCTGCACATACTTATAGCTCAACCAGAAGCCGAAGCCGACATTATCTCTACAGATCTAAAAGACTTTGATTTGGCTATTACATGATTCACGCCCATACATAACTACATTTTATTTCCTATCGAACGAATTACTTTGCTGTCTGCATAGCTAAACCACCTCTACCTCCTTTCAACATGTCTGGCGCTGGAGTATGTCGTCGCAACACCAAACATGATGCTGTCCCCTCCAGCACACTATCACACCTCGATAACTGACACATCTCTCTAGGATCGAGAGGCTGTCTTCCCGACGAGACAATCGTTGGGTCTGATGAAAGCGAAGCTCAAGGGAGCTGAGACGGGCCACAACCTCCTAAAGCGCAAGAGTGAGGCGCTCACCAAGTATGTACCAACCAAATCCCCGCAAATCCCCGTATGGTCACTAACAGATATTACTACGATAGGCGTTTTCGAGGTATCCCGTCCCAATTCGTCGCGAGACTCGAACCCTCCACAGCGAAATGTTGACCAGAAACGTAGAGATCACACGTCGAATCGATGAGGCCAAGCGTAAGATGGGCCGGGTTATGCAGATCGCCGCCTTTTCTTTAGCCGAAGTTACATACGCCGTCGGAGGAGATATCGGATACCAAGTACAAGAGTCCGCACGATCGGCCCGCTTCCGATTGCGCACCAAGCAGGAGAACGTCTCGGGTGTTTTGTTGCCCGCTTTCGAGAGTTACCTGACTGAGGGCAACAACGATTTTGGCTTGACCGGTCTTGGAAAAGGTGGTCAGCAGGTTCAGAGGTGTCGAGAGACATATGCCCGGGCTGTGGAGACCCTAGTTGAGCTTGCGAGTCTACAAACCGCATTTGTCATTCTGGACGAGGTGATCAAGGTTGTCAACCGGAGAGGTGAGTAAAAATAATCTATGCCAAACAAACATCTAGATCGTGACCGGATGCTAATGATTTCTTGTAGTAAACGCTATGTATGCCAATCTATATGCAATTTTTATAAACGGGATCAACTAACATGTGGGACAGTGAACATGTGATTATACCGAGAACAGAGAACACGATCAAATGTAAGTTGACCGCGAACGAAACCAGGGGATAAAGCTAATGTTGGATGCCAAGACATCAACTCCGAACTCGACGAGCTAGATAGAGAGGAATTCTACAGACTGAAGAAGGTGGCGAACAAAAAGCAGAGAGATACCGCCGCAGCAGACGCCGAGATGAAAGCGAAAAGGGAAGCCAAGGCCAAATCGGGACAAGAAAATATCCAACCAGACGACGCGCCAGGTGATATTCTAGCTACCGGCGAGGACGACGACGTCATCTTCTAATGTCCCATCACGGAGATTGCATACCAGATGAGAGAAGTCACGTTGACCGATAGGATGAGAGTATGAATTGATATGGGGACGGTTGTCTTGCAGGATGAACGGTCCCAGCCTTAGAACACGTGTTCACGGTGTAGAGCTACCCAAGGTGCTGTTATAGAAATCAGGTTGTAGGGTGTTATTGTCTGTTAATTGCGCATGTGAGGTTTACACATTGATGGCCGAGGGCTATAAAATTAAGCGAAGCTGGGTGGCCTGAATTCAAGAAGAAAAGATGTGTCGTCAACTTACCAACCTACCGAAGGCTACCTATCGATCTGTCTATATCTACTTGCGATTTAACAATTTCCTAATTTGCAGTAAAATGATTTCGTCATGCAGCCTGGCCTTAACCTGCTTTGTAGCTTAACAAGTGAGGCAGGGCGAAGCAACGATATCAGCTCGGCTCCACTGTAGTCAAAGCCCGACGGACTGCGCTCGCGCCTCCTCTCCTGTGGATTCCGACATGGAAATATCAAATATACGAGGGGCGAGGCGAAGCGTGAGAGTTCCGAGATGAGCTTGTCTAATTGATTGGGGTGGGGGAATCTGGATTACATATCAGATATAGCTATATACAGGGATTTGGGATAAAGGAGTGGAGAGGGGCGGGATGAGTGAAGTGTTTTCGTCGAGAATTCAACATATTCTGACATATATTCTCTCGTCAGAGAGAAACCGGGCACGGGCACAATGCCAATTGATCTCTAGGAGCAGTTCGGTTCGTATCTGTCAAGTGAGAAGGACGGTGTGGCACTGGGCTAGGTGGGATCAGAACATATCCTTAATAGACAGTTCTCTCGAGCGAAGTCCGACCTGGTGATGCTAGGCATTATAATAACCCGACTGATAGCCATAGCGAAAAGAATATTTACCCACTACTATGTCCTATCCTATATGATGTAGTCGTCCAAAGGACGGTGTTTAATGGGTATCCCGAGACGTACGTATTGAAGATACTAATAATATCAAGAGGTGTCTCGGCAAGATGTAGGACCGTAAAATACAGAACGTTCCATTAACAACGACCCAAAGATATTTATTTGTATGCTGTCCCTGTCTACTTTTCCTTCACGATGGTAGATATGTACCTAATAGTACGAGAAGCCTCCCATTACCAGACTTACATAACCTATATTGAACATGGCATGCTTATAGAAAGCACAGCGCTAGATGGTACCTTAGTACACTTCGAAACTAACCAAAAGTCTCGGATCAAGGCACGAGATATATGTTGATTCTACGATCGAGAATCACAGGAAGGGCGCTTTGAAACGTTAATCACGACCTGGGAAGATGTCTCACGGCCTAACCCAGTTGCAACGAACGAGCGGGAAAAGGCCATTGCACTATATCATAATCCAGTAGTGTCAGTACAACGCAAGGTGACTAGAACCGACCACTGTCTTTATTCGCAGGTATGGTATCTCCAAGCTGAAAAAGAAAGAAGAATAAAAAAGGAAGCAAGCCATCGCATATCCACGAAACCCCAACCCTTTGCGTCTATCATCACCGCCACCACCACCATCCACCCTACTGCCTCTGGTACGTAACCTTGATGAACTTGGCGCCGCCCTCGCCGACCGCCATGCCCGCCGTGTTCTCCTTGGCGGTGATAGCGCCGGCCTCGGCCTCGTACTCGATGAACGCGATGCCCTTGCGGCCGGGCACGAGGCGCACCTCGCGGAAGCCCTCGAAGCGCCCGAAGATGCCCGTGAGCGCCTCGATGTCGTAGTCGTCCGGCAGGTTCTGCACGAACAGGATCTTGTTCGGCGGCAGGTACTCGTCCGGGACCACCGCGTTGGCCGCCGCCGGCCCGCCCGTGGCCTTGAGTCCTCCGGGCCCGCGCGCCGTCTTCGCCGGCCGGCTGGATTCCGTGGGGGCCGCGGCCCCGGGCCGCTTGAGGCGCTTCTGCTCCTCGGCGGCTTCGGCCGCTTTCTTCTTGTCTGTTTGGGTGGGAGGTGGGGCGTTAGCATGTATGTGTATATGTGTGTGTGTGTGTGTTTCGCGTGGGTTGCGCAAGCAGGTAAGATATATAAGAGCGTACCTTTCTCCGCTAGTCTCCTCCGCTGGTGGTGCTCCAGCTCCTCCTTATTCCCGGTGCTGGCGACGGTGGCATCGCTTCGCGTGCGCGCGAGGGCGACTTCCATGGGCTTGTCGAAGAGCTCGAAGCCCTGGACTTCCTCGATGGCCTGCAGGGCAGACTCGGGCCGGTCGAAGACGACGAATGCTTGGCCTTTCGCCTTCAGGTTCGTCTTGGCGACGATTTCGACGATGTTCCCATACTCGGAGAAGACGACTGACAGCGCTTCTTTCAGAGGTTCGGGCTTGACGCGCTCCTCCAGGTTACGGACATAGACGCTGCGACGACAGAGGTTAGTTAGGACGGCTTACGACAAACCCCAGGCAGCGTATGTGTCGGAGTGCAATGACACATACGTTGAAATAGGCAAGCCAGAAGTCATCTTGGCCTAATCTGCGAGGAATTATTTTTTCCTTTTTTTTTCTTTTTTTGGCAGATGAAAATGTAAACGTATTTGGGTTACGTTGTTGAGTAAGGTGAAAGAATTGAGGTCGCGTCTGGGGATGAATGAAACTTATTATCGATAAAAATGTTAGCAGAAAAGTCCATGTATTTTATCAGGTTAAACAGGTATATGCATTTAAACAGGTTCCTTCAATCATTTTTTGGCAGGGGGAGGCAGCACCTTTTATATCCCCACAGGAGCTTCAGCCAGCATGCCATGTCGTCACAGCATAGCGTACGTCCACTGTAAAAGACCCAATAAAAAACACTAATCGATAGAAGGACCCCTACCTAAACATCGAACTTTATCTAACCACTCACAACCAGCTCTTATTAACTCCAACCTTTTAACCTTCTCTCTTCTCTCCCTGCTCAATATTTCTCATGGAAGACACAAGATGAACAACTTCGGCGTCATCGAGCTCGCGAGCACCAAGACGACCAACGCGCCGGGGTGGGCGTACGTGCCGGACACGGGGCCCCTGCAGTCGTCGACCACCACCACCACCAACAACCGCAAACGAGCGCGCGGCTGCGGCGGCCAGGGCGGCGGGGCCCTGAGCTCCGCGGACGCGAGCGCGCGCCAGGAAGCCAAGGCGCGCAAGGAGATCGAGGTGCTGGACCGCGACAACCCGCGCGACGTGCAGATCGCCGTGCCGCCGAAGCCCGGGGGGCGGGCCTCGCAGAGCCAGAGGAAGCACACGCCCAACGTGCGCAAGATCCTGCAGTCGCAGAAGACGTTCGCGAACCATCTCGACGACTACGTGGCCCTGGGGGGCGGGAGTGAGGTTGGCGGTGGCGGTGCTGCCGCGGCCAACAACGTAGCAGCGACCCCGTCCGCCGCTGCGGCGCAGGCTGCGCGGGCTGCGAACCCGAGGAAAGCATCGACGTCGGGGACGCCCCGCAGGGCTAGCACCATCAAGCAGGAAGACGTCGAGATGGCGGACGCGGACGAGGCTGACGATAACGACGGCGGTAGCGCCACCGACACCCCGCCGCGCAGCACCATCCTCACGCCCTACCAGCGCCCACCCTCAAAAGCATGCCAAGATCCCGCCTCCCACCCCTCCTCCCCCTCCTCCCCTTCTCTCTCCCACAACAAGAATACCAACAACGACACCAACCCCCTGCTGACCTCCCCCGTGCCCCCCCTCCCCACCGACCCCGAGCTCCTGGCCCTGCTCTCCGCCCCCCCGCTCAGCTACCTCGAAGTGCGCGCCCTCTCCTCCACCGCCGGGTCGTCGTCGGGCCAGCAGCGGTACCCGCCGCGCGTCTTCTGCGAGGTGTGCGGGTACTGGGGCCGCGTGCGGTGCGTCAAGTGCGGGGCGCGGACGTGCGCGCTCGACTGCCTGGAGGCGCACCGCGAGGAGTGCGTTACGCGGTATGGGCTGTGAGGGTTAGGTGGGCGTCTAGTTTTTTTTTTCTTTCGGGGGGTTCTGCATTGGGCGTTATGGGAAGGCTTTAATCTTTGGGACGTTTGTGTGTATATCTAGCGTTTCAACGGAGAATAGAGGATAGGGGAGTAAAGAAAATCAAAAGAAGAGAGAGAGGGTGAGGGGAGGGGGGAAGAAGTTTGGGTTAAAACTGGCTGATTAGAAGATGCCCTCCTTTTCTATGCTACATTATACACGCTCCATTGTTAAGAGACCAAGTTCCATTCATCAAAATCCTACGAGAGCGACGAAACGAAAATATTGCTTTTACTTCCAATTGCTTTTTTTTTATGATATACCTGTGTTTCGCTAACTAGCTATGTAGACAGATAGGTAGGTAGGTAGGTAGCAAAGATCAAAAAAATCTTCTCGCATTTCTTTCTTTCTGTTTTTTCCTCCTCTACTTTCCCCCAAAATAGAAAAATAGAAAATAGCTAAAATGTGCTAGAGCAGTGAATCTAGTAGTAGCAGCAGAAATCCCGTTCTTTATCATGGTATCATACCTAAACCCCCTTTTCCTTTTACCTTTGGCCGATAAACCGCCGTCCCCCTTTTTCCTTTTTCCGGGTTCCTGTTTTGCCCCCCCTTCTTTTCGTAAGTAGAGGCACCCGCCTCGTGAGTTCCAAATATATAAGTACAGGGTTTTAATACAACAACAGCAAGACTAAAACAACGAAGTAAGTCCTGCTGCTTTCTTCGTTAGTTTCTTTTCGTTTCCTTCTGAACCAGCTCCAATTCCAGAAAGGAGATTTCTCTTTTTTTTCCTATACTCTTCTAATTCTCCTCCCATGGCGGTTATCGCGATACAACCATGTATGTAGCTGCTTTCTCTGTTCACAGCTCTTCGTCTCCCCCCGTCGCGCCCGGCGCGTCCAGCACGAACGCTAGGTCCCCCTTGGACGCTCCGCTCAGACACGTACCCCGCATGCTGCCCGTGGGGCAGACGGCCCGCGCAGCGCGCACGCACTGTTCCCACCGTGTCTTGGACACGTTTATGGTGGCGCCGGGGATCTCGGGGCGCAGGACGAACTCGGCGGTGCCGTGGCGGGCGGTGGTGCGCTCGGGGCTGCCTTCGCACCGCTTCGCCGCGGGTCCCGAGATGCCGCCGCAGATGGAGAGCTCGGCGGCGTTTTCGTCGTGGAAGACGATGTTTCTGGGGAGGGGGTTAGTTAGAGAGTTCGGATAAGGGAAGGGGAAGATGGGTTGGTGGCCTAGGATGAGGTTTGGGGCCGGATAGAGGGAGAGGATGCTTGAGAGATGGAAAAGAAGAAGGGAACTTACAGGCTGTGGTCCATGCAGGTCACATCCCTTACGGCGGCAGGGTTGAGACCGATTGCGGCTCGTAGGGCGAGCACCTCGAGATGGGTGTTGCTCACGGTGAAGCGTGGCCAGACGGGTGAAGCTTGAATGAGAGAGCTGCTGCCCGCGAGGAGCAGAGCGAGGGAACTAAGCAGCGTAGAGGCGAACATTTTAAATAGTGCGGCCTGAGAGCTTCTCCTCTTTAGATGAGGTTTTGATTTTCCTAGTAGGTGGGTAGGTATGGTAGGTTGATCGAATAGTAGAGCACGCCAGGTGTCAAAAAAAAAAAAAAAGAGGGTGGTAGATAGTTTTGAAGGGGTTGAAGGAGTGGAGTTTATGAAGATCTAAAGAGCGTAGATTCGGGGGAAGAGGAGACAGACGTCTAGTCGGTGTTGTTGAACGTCGTTCGTTATTTTTTCTTTTCTTCCGGGCACAGGTAAGATTGACTGTTTGACCAGCAAGTCGGCTTGTGTATCTAATAAACGGGAGATCGAATGTGACGAGGGGACATGCCACAATACTAGTCGGATATGGCGAAGTCTCGGAGAGATAGAGAGAATAGTAAAGACCGGAAATAAATCACTCTTCCCAGAACATAAGTGATTCCAAACACCCACTGGGTATACTTATGTGAAGAAGAAGGTTTAAAGGGGAAAAAAAGAAGATAAGAAACAGAAACAGAAATAAAGGTAAAGGTAAATTAGATAGACCGAGAGAAAAAGAACCAACGTAACACATAGAAGAGCTCAAGAGCTCATCGAATGCTGATACTAACCACTACTAGTAGGTAGACTGGTGATACATGGGAGGACAGACGAGGGGGGGGCCTGTTCTCGGCACCCGTTTGGGAACTTGATATGATACGGGATTGGTGGCTTTGCAATTTTGCAATACACAGCATGAGAAGCTGCATATGTACATACCCACACATACATACATATACGTACCTATTAGGTTTGTACCTCCTGCCTTGCCCGTACATAGTGTATAGTAGACTAGTAGTGGACAAAAAAAGTTGTCTGTATGTAACACCGATCTTTTTTCTGCTCATGAATAATCAGACCAAAAACCATTTAATCGAAACAGCAAGTCAAAATAAATACATAAACCGGGTACCTGAAAATACCAAGCATGCGAAAATCTAATTTAGGTAATACTCTAGTTACTTCTTTTTTTCTTTTTCTCCGTTTATCTCTCTCTTTCTCCCCCTCTAGAATGGGAGAGGAGGAGGATCTGGGGGAGTGAAACCGAGGCCAAGGCTTGTACCTGCAGCGGGTCCCTTGCCTACTTGCATACTTCGACGTACGATGTTTCTATAAAAGGTACATACAAGCTGTGTGATACCTAGCATACCTACATGAGGACATAAGGTACTACGCCTAGACAAACCTGGTAGGTCCATATCGTAGCGAAGCATGTGAATTGCGGTATATTGATGTATTTAATATATTCGAAATTAGCTTCACCTTGATGAAGTACTCGTGCTTCGATAAACATGGATCTCTCTATAACCTACGTACACAACCTCAGGTAGGAGCCCGTCCTTTAATGGAACCTAACAATGGGTAGGAATATGTACTATACTTTGAACGTTGAACTGGAAGACTAATACCTAAATACAATTACATGCTCCAGTACCAAGTACATATGTACAATACATAGCCAGCCTATCCTAGTAAATCGTCTAAAGTTTAAAAAAGAAAGCCCGTTTGAGAATAGCAAAAGACAAGGATAAGACGATCTCTTGTGGAAACTCCCCCGGAGCTTCCCTCAGATTCTACTCCGACTTAAACCTATTACTCAGAGGTGCCTAACTAGGTTTTTCTTCCCTTGCGAAGGAGAAGGGGAGGCGAAGAGGGGAGGATGGGGTGTCTCTTACTACCCATTCTACCTAATATGTCCCAACTCCATAAACCGTGTCCCTCCCTCCATCTTTGTTGGGGAGCGCGTGATGACGATGACAATGTATGATGAACTCGCTACTTTAGAGTTCCGAGCTTTGATAACTCCGGTTCCAACAAAGCAGAAAAGAAAATCGGGATTGATCGTCAGGAACCAGATCGGGATGAAAGGGTGACGGGGGGTGTGGTGCGATGGTGTTGGTGGTGGTGGGATAACTACCTACTACATGGCAAAATACTGAAACGATTGGCGGAGAAAAGAAAAAAACATCATGATGTTACTAGGTTCAGTATACACACCTCATACCTGCACTGCCTTGTTTTTTCTCTCTTTTGACTGGTTTACCTTGTTTCAAAGGAACAAAGATGTAGAGAACAAGGTTGTCCTGGTAAGACGATTTTTGGGAGAAATCTGAAACGATGGCGTTCTTTTGATCTGCGCAGGGGCTGTTTGGGGTGGAGGGGAGAGGGCCACGGCTTACTGGCGCCAATGGTGTGACTATGCGAACGCGAACCTTAAGCTTTCATACGACTATCGCATCACAAATTTAGCGAGTAGGCAGTTGTATACGTGAAAAGTGCGTGCGAGTATGTAAGTAAGGAAGGAGAAGGCAGTTTAATACTACAGAGCAGAATAAATCCGCACGTACCTACATAACCTACATACAATATGTACGTCAGGAATGTGCAATGTCCAATCTCACATGGAATAGGAGTTTCCCTTCTGGATGGAACCCGCACCATCCGAGTACTAGATAAGTCTCTATTTCCTATTCTAGCAATCCATGCGATGGTCCAAATCGCCGTTCGTCTCGTCTCATGATCTATTGTACCCAACTGCCTGCACATAATACAGATGTAACTACTATACTAGGTTAGGTAAATACTATTCCCACCAAAGCATTAATTCTGATATGCGAAGGAATTCCCCGACGCAGGGCGACTCTCTCCATATCTCACTGCCTACCCAGTAGGCATTGCAAATTCCACGAGAGCAGCATGTAAACTTCAGACTGGATTTCTTTACCATGGATTAGGATGACATATCTATCTACCTACCTACCTACCTGGTACGAGAGGGGGCATACCTAATCTCTAAGGATCCCCTCTCCCTCTCCTCCAGCGAGATCACCTTCACCTTCTCGTCTTATTCCCACCCCGAACCCCGAGATAAGTCGCGAGGGGGGGAGGGAGAACCTAACCAAAGAATCACAATACATGTAGGTTCTCCAATACCCATTAAACACCCACGGCGTAATGAGCGCTGTACACTATCCTTCCTCATCCCATCCCATCCTTCCCTATCCCCTATCTACTCCCCTCCCCCCTACTTGCCTATCCACCCTTACCCTACCCCCTCCTCCCACCGCACAACCCGCACACCCCGGCATCCCCAGCGTTCAGGTACCCGCTGTCCTTACACCCCGCGCTGCCGCACCGCCACGCGCCCACGACCCGGTCCGGAAGCAGCACGTGGGCGCACACGGCGCACGTAGCGGCCGCGGGCTCGTTGCGGAACGAGCAGAGGGGGCACTCGCCCGCCGGCACCGTAGCAGGGACGCGGTCTCGGCTCGTTGCAACGCTGCTGGTGCTCTTGCTCTTATTTCCGCGGTTGATGGCAGGGGTGTTGGTTGATTTTTCCGGCTGTGTGTCGGGGGTGGGTTGAGGAGGCGTGGGCGTGGTTGTAGGGGGGTTAGCTTTAGTGGTAGAAATAGGCGTAGGCGTAGGCGGGATAGCGTTGGTATGAGTAGTTCCCCGCCCGCCCTCATCACCGCGTTCTTCTCCCCTCCGCGGCGGCAGCAGTTGTAAGTCAGCGTCCGCTTCCTCTTTCTTGATGAACACCGCCGACGACAGCTCGCGCATCTCGTTCCGCGCGTTCCCATCGTCCGGGTCCTCATCCTCGCACACCTTAACCAGGTTATGGCCCTTCCGGTCGCGGAGCCGCTGGCCGTTGATATCCAGCGTAGCGGCATCCCCCGCATCGTCGCTATCGCTCGCCGTCTCCGAGCCACTCTCCTCCTCCTTCTTGACCCGCTCCTCGTCGTCGTCCTCCTTCGTCTGCTGCCCGAACCGCGCCAACGCCGCCGCGGCGCGCAGCTCGCGCCCGCGCTTACTCCCCGCCACGCGCGGCTTGCCCTTCACCGCCCTGCCGCCCTCGAGCTCCGCCTTCACGGCCGAGTCCTCGCCCAGCGCGACCCCGTTGACGCCGAACTTCTTGCGGATGCGCCGCTCCTTGCGCTCCTGGTACGAGACCGGCGGCTTGGCCTTGCGCTTGCGCCGCGACCGGTACGTGCCCCCGCACAGGTGCTCCGGGAGCACCTCGTCGGGCCGCACCGTGTTGGCCTCGAATTGCCCCGTGGCTAGGGACGCGCCCCGCCCCCACAGCCCTTCCCCCGTGTAGCTGCGCGACCAGAGCTCGCGCATCTGGTCCGCGTACTGGTTCCGCACCGCCCAGAAGGCGCGCGAGTGGTTCATTTGCTTGCAGTGGGCAAGCCTGGGGGGTTTGGTGGTGCAGGGTTAGTAAGTAGATACTCGGTAGGAAGATGAGATAGGTAGGTCTCTTGGAAATAGATAATCTGTAGATCACCACGTCCATCTCATCTAGGGGAAGAGGGGGAAATGAGACGAGATGATAAAATAAATGATATGCTTACTCGTGCATCATGACCATCTGCACATATCCAAACGGCAGCCACCGCCCCGTCGCGGGCGACTTGAGCACGAGCTGGATGACCTCGCCCGCGTTGAAGTTGCGGCCGACGAACTCCCGGTTCGGCTCGTACTCCTCGAGCGACATCACCGTGAGGTGGTGTTGTCTCATTACCGGCACTAGCAGGAACCAAAAAGTAGGTATGTTAAGCATAGGTGTGTCATCTCAGCAAATATAAAAACGGGGGAATCACTGACGGCATTGTGCGGCGACGCGCTCCAGGAAGTCTTGCGCGATCGCCTCGTCGGGCCCTTTCAGGGGCTTGATGAAGACGATGCGGTCGTTCGGCTGCGACCGCTTCGCGTTGAGTCGCTGGATGCCGATGGGCATCTTGGGCCGCTGTGCTATACCGAGAACAGCGGATTTTGACGCGCCTGTAATAGAGGAAAAAGGAGAGTGATCTCGAAAATATGGAGTTTCCAAATTGTAGCACTATGGTAAACCTGATGAAATAGTAATAGGTAAGGGTAAAGTTATTTGCAGGTTGTTGCCTGTAAACGATGTGTAAGAGCTAAGCTATGTGTAAGTTAATAGGTACCTAGACACCTATAGGTTTAGGTAGGCAAATAGTAGGTGGGCATTGGCTAATGCTTGATTTAACGCCTAAGTGGCGCACATTATAGCAGTGGTTACAACGTGCCGAATGCTATAACTCACATCCATTAGCATGTCAGTCTAAGTCGCTTTGTATACCAAACTGGCCATCCTCAACTCAAAGGCATCATCATTCATTCAAACGTATATCGAGACAATCTATTTTTAGTATTACTGCTATCATTAAACCCTCAAATTCGCGAGAATGCCTCCAATTCTGCTTAGAACGTTGTACTCTTGAGACAATATGGTCACGATAGGCGGGCTTCCAACATTTCGGCGTTCTTCTCGTGTTAGCAATAAATACAGTTTATAGTGATATTGCTCATCTCGTATGCTGTCTTGACTATATGAATATTTTATCCCCCAAAATCCGGCTATCCCAACGTGATTAGATTGTGTCTTGTAGGTATACATCGGTTAACTCACGTAACTGCCCTATACCAGACCCGTAAGCTCAAAATCATCTCCGGCGGCCGGCAGCTCCAGCCCCGGCCCCCGATTCAGCTCTGTCCGCGAGAGAAACCACTTCGCCAATGCCGGCGGCTTCCTGTTCGTCCTCCAGAGCAGTGATCTCCTCGCGGCAGTCCCACCATTTCTCTTCGCTCAGCTCGAATGCCTTGGTCTTGATCTCCTTGATCGACAGCGTCTCTGGCTGGATGTTCTTCCACCTGAGATTCGTCATGAGGATCTCCTGCCACTCGTTAGAAGTCCTCACGAAGAACTCCCGACGTGACTCAAAAGGCTACAGAGAATTAGCTTGTTTCAATGCTTAAAAGCAAGGTTGAAAGTAATAAAACATACTCGAGGGTGCGGGAGCCCGTCATCAACAGATGTGGCTGTCGTGTCAGCTTCGCTCGCATCGTCCGTAGAAGTTGTAGAGCCCATAGTAGATTCGGTGTCAGCAACCGAAACCTCATCCACTTGCTTCTTCTTGCGTTTGCTTGGTGACAACAGTGCGTCAGGCTCATCTTCATCTTCGTCCTCATCATATTCATCATCTTCTTCGTCGTCTTCGTCGTCCTCTTCCTCGTCATCCTCATCGTCGGAACCCTAAATACCATATTAGCCGTTGCTCATATACTACTACTACTTGTTTGTGGTAAACAGGACAGAGAAAGTGAAAGTGCCACTTACAACCCAAGTCTCATCCTCCCTCTTGAAAATCTGCTTGCAACCATCCATTTTACCAAGGTCAATAGCGTAGAGGTCGTCAAAAGTGAATTCTCGGTCCTTCGCCTCGAATGTTCCACCATATATGTAGAGAATGTCTTCCTGCACGGTCATTTGGGCGTTGAACCTAGGATGAGGAAACTCCATCGACACAGGCATTTCTCGTAACGGCTTTTCCGGCTCCTCTGGTTCATTATCATTTTTCAAGTCGATGTCCATTTCGTCCACGTTTTCCAGAGATGACCCCGCTTGAAGAGCCGCAAGTTGTTTCAGCAATTCCTCCTCGTTTGCTTGGGCCCTCCCGCGTCTACCACCCCTTTGCTGCTCTGTAGCCGGTGCCTTCTTTTGGGTTCTCGCTTTCCGAAGAGACAAAGGGAAGAACCGATTCCTTTCGATGTTCCACGCGAACATTTGATTAAAGAACTCGCTGTCTATGCCTTCTTCGCTTTGCTCAACGTCGTGAACACCGCCGAACAGAATTCCACGCCCCTTGTGATACGCCATGGTGGTACCAGCCCGGGCAGGTACCGGTGTGTTAGTTGGCTTCTTTCGTTTCTCCCATCTTACATTCGGGGGCGTGTTCGGTGGTGCGTCCGCTGGCGGCTGAGTTATACGTAAGAAGAAGCAATCTTGGTGGACCATAGGTTTCAAGATATTTTTATGCCCCTGAGATGCGCCTTTGGCTGACTTATTAGCTGTTACGGTTGCTTTGACTCTTGAGTAACCACCAAACAGCACGGCGCCTTGTTCATGAGGGAGAAATGTGAATGATGACCTCGCATCCGGTTTAAGTTGCGCTGGTGGGAGGGTTGGGCTGTGCCAGAAGAAGTTCTTGTTCCCAGAATAGTTAATATGACTACTTTTGTGAAACAAGATTGAGATGGTTATACCTGAGTGTCATATATCCAAAGATCATTGAGGTATTTTGTCTGATTTGAAGTGTCTTGGAAGCCTACATTGAAGGGTCAGCCAGGAGTAACTAATAAGAGAAGTAATCCATATAAAAGGTTCTAAGTCGTACCACCGAAGAGAATGATGTAGTTCTTATAGTAAGTCATTCGGTGCCCAGACCTAGCGGGAGGAGTCTTCCCCTTAGTCTCAATACGGGTCCATTCGCGGGAACTGGGCTCAAGACGCCAGAAGTCATTATAGTGGTAGAAAGTGCCCTGTTTGGGACTTTATATACTCGTATTGTTAGCACGTGGTTATATACTTATATCAACAACTCGCAGGTTATATACTACGAACCTGCTAAACTCGCCACCGAATAGGAAAACGGAATCTTTCTGGTTGCCTCCTCGGCACCAAGCATGACCAGACCGAGGTAGGGGAGCATTGGGCGAAGTGACACAGTGCCATTCATCTCTGTCAGTATAGTAGATGTTGAGGTCATTGAAGAAATTGGCAATAGCTCCATTCCAGGTCTCCCCTCCAAATAGCAGCAACTGGTTGGTATTAGAGGGAGAGGCTAGAAAGGTAGCGGAGGAACGGGGCTTGGGAGGAGCATCAATAACGGTCTCAGTGACCTTGAGGAACTGCTCCTGTTGCTTCTTGTATTCGGCTAAGACAGCATCGAGGTCCACGTCTTCAGCATCACTGCCCTCTAACTTGGCAGACTTTGACTTTTCTTTCTTCTGTGCTTTTTTCTCTTGCTTCTGCTTCTTTTCAGCAAGTTTCTGTTTTTTAGTGTCCGATTTGTTGGACTTCTTGTCTTTAGCCATGATACATGCAATTGGAAATCTCTGCCCCCCTTGATGCTTGATGCTAGGTATAGATATCCCGTTCCCGTTTTTGTTCTCGTCCCCCCACGATCCGAAATGGAAGCACAAGCAATCGGTTCCTGGTCCTACCTTACAGTAGTAGTATAGTAGCAATTATCTTGTATAAAGAGCAAGATAATAACCTGATAGGTTTATGTAAGTTGGAGGTAAGTCTGGTAATGGAGGGGTATGGAAGAGAAAGACAATTTAGACGGTGACTGGCAGCTGGCAGCCCCGCCCCCGCACTAAGATAAGTTTAGGTTAGACCTGGCTGCCCTGGCTTGCTCTGATTAATGTACGTAATTTAGAGTAATTTAGAATGTGCTCGATACCCCACTACCAGGGGGAAAGGGGAGAGAAACAGGATAAAATGCCGACTGCTCCCTACTCCAAATTCAATATTCCCCCCCTTCCAATGCAAAGCGACATCGCTTCAAACCTAACAGAAATATTGCGTTTGATCGAGAACTTTTCGGAATTACTAGTTAAAATGAGGGTCTTATGATGAGGAATTAGAAATCCAATCCCACTTTTTTCCTTTTTTTTCTTTTTACCCTCCATTCTTTTTTTTTTATTAGGTGGTAAAAATGAAGATGTTTCCGGATGGATGGACGCCAATATCCGTTGGTCTACAGCCTACCCATCAGCACCAGTACCAGCACCGGCACCCACTTAAAGTACGGGCGGTGACTCGCATTTCGTGTTAGTCTGTTAGTCCAAGAGAGAAAAAAAAAACCTCTTACTACCTCGTTGGTCCCACTCGATCGTGGAAAATCGCATAGCCCCAAGACTTTCTCTCGAACATGTTATAACCACAGGTCTTCCGCATCTTCTGTAGCCGTAGCCTGCCGCTGTGCATTATCATCGAGAGTCATTATCATCGAGAGTATTGCCCGGCAGGCCAATTGGCACACACAGCCTTTCTTCGAGAACCCCCAGCCATAATAGACAACCCACCGCTCCATTCCAAGCACAGCATATATATACAGCACACAGTCTGTCTGCTTCCTTGCTTCACTAGCTCAGTGAGGTAGTTATTATGGCCGCCAAAGAAGCTGAGGCCGCTGTAGTCCTGCCGCTTCGTTCTACCACCCAAACGAAATCATCGGCAATGGATGCCATTGAAGATATTCTCTACGGATCCGTAAGCTACTCTACCTACACCTACCTAATTCTTCTCCATTGCCCTCAGCACTCCAACATATTCTAACAGAGACAACAAAAATAGCTCGCTGGTATCATCGGCAAGTACATAGAATATCCCTTCGACACGGTAAAAGTCCGACTACAATCCCAGCCCGATCATCTGCCTCTACGATATACCGGCCCCCTAGATTGCTTCCGACAGTCGATCAAAGCAGATGGCTTCCTCGGGTTATACCGCGGCATCAGCGCACCGCTGTTCGGCGCCGCCGCCGAGACGAGCTGCCTTTTTTTCTTCGAGCGCATGGGACGAGAAGCGGTGTATAGCTCAGGGTTCTGTCCGCGCGATCGCCTACTTCCGCTACCGGCGCTGTGGTTTACTGGCGCCTTCTCTGGCGCCTTCACCTCCGTCGTCCTTACCCCCATCGAGCTAGTGAAATGCAAGATCCAGGTACCCATGGGTTCCGGCGCTGCCGGAGCGAAGCCGCCCCAGGCCCCCAGCATCATGTCGGTCATCCGGGACGTGTACAAGCACGAGGGCCTGAAGGGCTTCTGGCACGGGCAAATGGGCACCTTCCTGCGCGAGTCGGGCGGGTGCGCTGCCTGGTTCGGCGCCAAGGAGACCACCACCAAGATGTTCCACCTGCTCAACCAGCGGGCCGCCAAGTCACAGACCGAGAAAGATGCTCTGGCCACCGAGGCCCTGCCCCTTTGGCAGCAGGCCGTCGCCGGCGCCTCCGCCGGCATGTCCTACAACTTCCTCTTCTTCCCCGCCGATACCGTCAAGTCGCGCATGCAGACCTCGCCCGTCGGCGGCACGCGCCAGAACCGCACGTTCATGCAGGAGGGCCGCGCGCTGTGGCACCAGCACGGCCTGCGCGGGCTCTACCGCGGCTGCGGTATTACTGTCTTGAGGTCCGCGCCTAGCTCGGCCTTCATCTTCATCGTGTACGATGGGCTGAAGAGGCACTTCCCGTTGTGAGACAGGGAGAGGAGGAAGTTCAGTTATTTATTTTTTCTGTTTCCTTTTATTTTTTGCTCTACTATGAGAACATATATATCTATGTACATACAATACAATACCATGCTATAGACGGCGAGGGGAGGGGAAGAATCTGGGAGGGAAGCAGGCACCGGCGTTAAGGTGTACTTTTCTTATTTTGGGTTGGCGGATAGAGGATGATCTGAGCATTAGGAGGAAGTAGGGGGGATGGTGGGCAAAAATAGGAGACATATTATACGGTAGTCTTTTTCTATCTCGGGAAATATTATGCCTAGACGATTTGTTGCGGTTGATATAAAAAGGTGCCGTAGAAATTGAATTATAACAAATCCCTTTTTTTTGTATCTACCCCCTTATTTCTTCCCCCCTTTTGCACTACCCTCCGCCTCTTTTCCCACTACCCGCTCCCCTCTCCCCTCTCCCTCCAACCCCCCTTCTCTCTCCATCCCTCTCCATTTTTTTCTTTCTCACTCCCTCTTCCCCAACGCCTCCCTAGTAGCCAGCGTCGACTCGGAGATATCCCACCTGTTCAGGTACCCCACGCCCGCGTTCAGATACGTCGCGAACCCCAGCCACGCCAGGTAGGGGACTACGCACCACCCCGCCAGGGAATCGATGGCGAAGTAGCGGTACGCGAGGTAGCTGTTCAGCCCGACCAGCGCGCCGATGTCGAGCAGCGCGAGCCCCGGACGCCGGAGCGTGAAGAAGAGCGGCATCCACGCGAGGTTGAGGCTTAGTTGGAGGGTGTAGAGGAGCGGGATGGGGGAGGTGGGGGTGGGTGTGGGTGGGTGGGAGGACAGGGATGGGGGCAGCGAGAGCGTGTACGCCCGGTGCGCCGCGTACCCCATTAGCCCGTATAACGCCGTCCAGACGGGCCCGAAGACCCAGGGCGGAGGCCGCAGGGGAGGCTGCTTCATGGAGAGATAGGTTTTCTTGGTTTGGGTTGCTGGGGGGTGGGGGGGTTAGTGAGTTGGTTTTGAAGGGAAGGGGAAGAAGGGGAGGATAACGTACGCCGGGTGCTGTACCCTATGCCGGTGCCGAGGGCGATGGGGAGGAGGATGGAGGGCGTGGGCTGGGTGAAAAGGGCGTGGGTGAGGTGCGGGAGGGAGGTCGTCATTTTGGGAGGGAGGATTTTGGTTGGATGGGTGGTGTTCTTGGGGGTTGCTGGTGAAGAGATAGAGGGGAGATGGATGGTGTTGTTGTGTAAGTATAGCGTTCTTGGTTATGCTGTTCTGCTGTTCTATAGTAGGATGAATTACTTAGAAGCTAGGGATTGCTCGGTTTGTACGAATGAACGAACACGTAGGTTATAGGAAAGAGGGCACTTATGTATGATTAATAGTAGTGAGTGTACTGGTGCGAGAGTGGCATGACATGTGGCTCTTAAGCTCAGGGGAGACTAGATAGCTACCCGGGATCCTGGGTCTTGGGAACTAGAACATGTGAAGCTTTTGCAGAGAAAAGTGCGAGTGGTGACGTAGGAAAGTGTGCACCCTAGCTTGAATACGGAATAGACCTCGGCGTCTTGCGCTGCTACATAACAGTAGGAGCGTAGTGCAATTGGCAATTCAAAATGGGCTTAAGGCATAGAGTGTATGTTTCTATTGCGAGGTCTTCTTCAGACTCAATTGATGGCAAAGGTAATAAGCTTTCCCCTTGCATGGATTGCCTATTACTATTATAACATCTATAGTCTATCGCACTCCATATACCCCATAGGTAACCAATACTAATATAGAAACCTCTGAACTGGCATAATGTTTAGACATTCCGATGCCAATTACTTAGCTGGATACTAGAGTGGGCGCTTATTAGCGGGTTTTAATCAATTATCAATTATCAATTACATCAAGTTTAACGTTACGTCTTTCGATTATCACCGGGACCATATACTAAACGATGGATGAGACACTGTAGGTGTAACACTGAAATAACCTGTGTCGGTATCAATATAACATTGCTATTGATATATCCCTCTATTATAACCCTCTATATGGTAAACAAGCTTTTATAAGATTCTAAAAGATCGACGAGGTGGGGACTATATGCAGTTGGTTTCATCTTCGCAGCTGGGATGATAATTATTATCGGACTCGGCGTTCTGATTTGCTCGAAATGCGGCGAATAAAATCGGCCTGCATAGCTGTACTCGCAGGCCACCAACATCGAAGCTGGCAGTGCTGGCCAACACGCCATAATAGTCCTCACGAGGCTGTGCACATGGCTAACATGACTCTCTTATATACCGGCCTCCCCAGGTGCTACTTGTGACGCCTGCCGCAGTTTTATTCTCAGCCCGACGCTACATTAGACTGCTTTCTTCGAGACAAGTTCAGTGGTAAGATGACCAGGGACCTAAACCAGGAACAACGGGCTCTAGTCTGGTTATGAACAAGCTTGCTCCCCTCCTCTGATATATTCCTTGCTACTTGACCTATTTAGCCGCCCAACGACTATGTATAACAAGCCTTGTCCAGAACATTCGCCGATTTCTGTACTACAATGGAAACGCGATGTTTTACCGTCAGAGAAAACAACAACCACTTCAGGCGGTGGCTGGCGAGAGCTTTCCGCGAGTTCTGAAGATTTGCATACAAATAGTGCAGTTTTCCGAGGATTAGGCTCGGCAGAGGAACCGGTGTCTATCATGTTAGTTAATTAGAGAGAGAGAGAGAGAGAGGCTGTCATGAGGTCGTTTGAAATCATGGTTCTCAAAGTTAACACTCTGTAGTTTTGCTAGTGCTAACAAGATCCGTCGTTGCTCATCTTGCCGAGATGTCCTCCAGAACACCCTTGGCATGCCAGATGTGTGGTGGTCCGATCACTGCAAAAGCTCCAACGGCTATTTCGGCACCGAAGAGAAGGAAACCAGCGATGGCAGTTCCGGTCTTAGTAAGTAGAGGTCACTCGTACAACTATGTAAAGGGGAACCGCAGCTGACCAGTTGAAGATTCGTGGATGTACCTCGAAGTAAAACTCTTACGCCCAACACTGCAGTATAGCTGGGAAAAGCTCAACTTATTCGTGCGATGGATACCGTCTACGAAGCACACGGTCGTCGTAGTGTTCGATGCAAACCAGGCCATAGCCGATCAACTCAGAAAACTGTTCAAGACCCTGGACATGCACCACCTCGGCGACCCCTTCTGGCCTTACATGATGGTCGCCGACGAGCTGGTACGCCTACAGGACCTGGCGGTGTGGGCCATAAGAGACCACGTCCGAGATATAGAAAAAGAGAAGAGGCCCGAGAAAAAGCCCGTGCCCGATTACCGGCGCCTACATGACATCGCGCGGCACGCCATCCACAGCGTCGAGTCGCTCGACGTGTCGACCCTCACGCTGGACGGGATCCTGGCGCACCACGAGGCGATCAAGAGCGAGCTGCCGTACGGGCGGGAGATCTGGCGGGCGGTGCACCGGCGCCTGGCGTTCTTCAAGCAGATGGTGGGCAGCCTGCGGTACCGGGCCGAGGCCAACGCCAAGCGGCTCGAGAACGAGATCCAGCTGGCGTTCAACACGGTCAGCCAGTACGACTCGGGGATCGCGGTGGAGATGGGCCGCGTGGCGCAGGTGGACAGCCGCGCCATGCGCACCGTGTCGTCGCTCACGCTCGTGTTCCTGCCCCCGACCTTCATCAGCGCCGTCTTCAGCATGTCCTTCTTCGACTTCGACGGCGGCGACGGCGGCGGCTGGGCCGTCTCCGATAAGTTCTGGATCTACTGGGTTTGCGCCGTGCCTATCACCGTGCTCACGTCCGTGCTGTGGTACTTCTGGCGAGAGAACATCGCTCCCGTCGAGGATATCGGCCAGGAGAAGGAGCGCACCCTGACGTGGAAGCGGTTGCGTGATAGGGTGTCTACGATGAGGATAAACACGGGGTCTTTTAAGGATAAGCGCGGGATGGATGCGTTATGATTGATGTGATGCGAGCGATATATACAGCATGATATGTTTTGGATTGCTCTTTTTTCCCTCACCCCCTTGAATTTTTCTTCCTGCTTCCCCTATTCTTTGGATTATATCTTGATGACATGGACCCCTAAACAATTCGTCTAGATATTGAGCATTCTCATTCATGCGTATATGCGTCGGAGGTGCGATTAGGCTACCTATTCAATATATTAGATCCATATTTGAATCAAGATTGACCTGGCTACAAGTTTAGCGTCATGGCTAAACGTTCACTATTTTTAGCTCTTTTGTCACAATGAAGGTTTACACGATTAATGAATAGTAAGGGGATGGTCATGGAAAAAAAGCAGGATTATGCTTAAGTCTGTGTCATCCTAGCAAAAAAGCTGCTCCACATAGCAATCGCTTTTGCTGGCTATGCCACTAACCCAAATTGTTCATTTAAACATTCAACTTTCAACACCACTTTCAACACCACCTTCAACACCACGATGCTAAATTGATTGCTAACTTTTTCACGTTACTGGGGCCCGTGCCCATTAATGAATCTCACGATAGTTTTTAGTGTTTTAGCATGTGTACGGCCTAATTTCGCGTATAGACCTATATATCAACCAGTTAGTTAAATCAATTAACAAGTAACCTCTGCAACCACTACAGTTACTACCTTATTGCAGGTATTTTATTAATTTATAATACTTATTTATTATAATGAAAGTCGTGTACGCTATAGTAAGGGACTTAAAAAGTATTAAAGGAGGATTAGTTAACCTTTTTAGTTAGTTATAAGGCTCTTTTAGCGGTTATTAAAAAAACCTAGCCTATATAAAACCTCATTAAATAGTTTTGAAACTCCTTAAAAATCAAGTAACTTAAGGGTTTAAGGAAGTAAATAGCTCTATTTGCAGTAAAACGTATAACTTAAAATGGAAAAAAAGCACTAAATAAGCTAATATTTAGTAGCTAGTTAGCTTAAAGATCTATTAAGCCATTTTGCGTATGTTTATTAAATTAATTGATGTGGAGATTTAATAGCATTTTTTTTAGGATATTATATGGGGCTTAGCTGCTTTTTACCGTGAACGCTTTGTTAAATAAGCAGCTTGTGAGTATTAAGCATAGTGTTGCTGAAGTGCATGACCACCCCTTAAAGGGATGTCTTTTTTTGTTAAGCAGGCTTATGCTTAAATCTGTGTTACTTTAATAAAAAAGCTGCTTTATATAGCAATTGCTTTTATTAACTTTGCTATTAACTTAAATTGTTTATTTAAACATTTAATTTTTAATATTATTTTTAACTTTATAATGTTAAATTAATTATTAACTTTTTTACGTTATTAAGGTTTATATTTATTAATAAATTTTATAATGTAGCTTTAATGTTTTAATATATATATAGCTTAATTTTGCGTATAAATTTATATATAAACTAATTAATTAAATTAATTAATAAGTAATTTTTATAATTATTATAATTATTACTTTATTATAAGTATTTTATTAATTTATAATATTTATTTTTTATAATAAAAGTTGTTTAAAATTTATAAATTTTTTTTAATAATTAAATGTTAACGTAGCTATTTAATTAACTACTTAATAAATTACTTATATAGCTATTTAGTTAAACTTTTACTTTTTTTTACTTATAATTATTTAAAAGTTAAATTTTTACTTTTAAAACTACGTTATTAAAAAGTATTAAAAAGCAAATTAATAATAAGCTTTTAATTACGTTTAAAAGGTTAAAAAAAAAGCATTTATTAATATTAAAAATATGTTAATATATTATTTTAAAATTAATATTACTTAAAAATAAGTTAAAAATAAGTATAATTATATTAAAAAAGTAATATAAGCTTAATATGTTTTATTAACTATTAATGGCTTTAATTAAAATAAAAAAAAAAACTATTTTTAAAAACTTTAATATTATTAATATTTATATAGTAAGTTATTTAAAAGCTAATAAGTTTAAAAATAAATATATTAAAAATTAGGACTTTTATAAAAAGATTTAAAAAAGTAACTTTTAAGTTATAGGCTTTAACGCTTAAAGTTTTTATTTTAAAAAGCTTATTGCTACTTTTATATTTATTTTAAAAAAATTAAATAATATAAATTTATTTAATATTAAATTTTTTAATATAAAAAAGCTTTTTGTAAAATTTAGCTATAAATAAAAGCAGTTTTATAAAAAAATAAAAACTTTATTATTTAAACAACAAAATATACATAAATTAAAAAGCAAAATAATTTATAAAGGTTTTAATAAAATAGCAACAGCGTTATATTATAATAACAATTAAAATAACTATAATAAAGCTATTAAAACGTTAAATAAATATTATTTTAAAAATATTAATAATAAAGCATATTAAAAAATTTTAAAATGTTAAGTAAAAAAGCTTAAATAAATTTATATTTAATTAAAAATAATTAATTATAATAAATATATGTAATTAAAAAAATTTAATTATAATATTAGTTAAATAAATTATTTAAAAGGTTTTGTAACGATTTAAAAAGTAATATTAAAAGTAAATAATAAAATAAACTATTAATTTGTTAATAAGTATAAAAATAATAGTATTAAACTTAATAAAAATAAAAGTATTAATAAGCTTTAAAATTTAAAAAGTATTGTTTTTATTTTTAATTATTTAAGCTATAAAGTTAAATAAATTAAATTGTAATAAATAAAAGTAAATTTTATTAGTTTTATTATATTTAATGTTGTTTTTTTAAACTATTATTAAAAATTTAATTATTATTTATTTTTTTTAAAATTAAAATACGTAATAAATTAAGTATATAATAATATATATATAAATTTTTATAAACTTTTTTTATATTATAAATATTAAAAAAAATGTAAATATATGTGTATTTTAATGTATAAACTGCAAATATAATTACAATTAAGTTAGTTATAATAATAATAATTTATTAATTATTTTGCAAATTATTTTATAAATTTAAAAAATTTACTATTAACTATAACGCTAATTATATTAGTTAATTTACGTTATTTTAGCTTTAAATTTATTATATTTACATATTTATTTATATATATATTTTTTTATATTATATATTTTATATATGCTTTTTATATTGCAATAGCTTTTTAATTTTTTATAGTAAATATTAACGAATTTATTTTGCTTTTTTTTTTTAGTTATATAAAGTTATTTTTATTGTTTATATGCGTATTAAGGTTAATTTTAATTAGTATATTATTAATTATATTATTATAGTTTAATAAAAAGTTATATATTGCTATTATTGCATATATTATTTTAATTTAAGTATTAATATATATAAATGAAAATTGCTTAAAAATATGAAAAATACTTTTTTATTGCTTAAACGCTTTTTTAATTATATTACGTAATTTAAAGTATTTAAAGTTATATAGCTTTTTTTTAATTTTTAGCTTTATTTTAATTTTAATAAACTTTTATAAATAATATTATACATTATAATATAAAGTAAATATTTTTTTTTTGCTAATAAAGTTAGCATTTTTTAAAATATAATAGTTTTTAAGAATTATTAACTAATTAAAATCTATAGCGTTATTAAAAATTTTAAAATTATTTATAAACTTTTTTTAACTAGCTAAAATATATATAAACTTTTTATTAAAATTATATATAGTTAATATATTAATTAATATTTTTTATAACAGTTAATTTAAGTATTTTGCTAATTAATAATTTTAATTAAAAAATAAAACTTATTTATAGCACTTAAATAATATATAAAATATAAAAAAAACTTTAAATTATTTATTATTTTTAAGTAAGTAGTTTAAAAAATTAATTTAATATTATATTTAATTAATATAATTAATAAGTTTAATATGTTATAAAAGCTAATTAATATAGTATTTTTATTTTTTTTAAATTTTTTTTTAGTTATTTTAAATAAAAATTTTTAAGCCGTAATATAAAAAAAAATAGTAAGTTTTTTATTAATATTAATATTTTATATACTTTTTAAATTTACGTAAATTATTAGCTATTTTTATAAAGCTTTATAAATATATTTTAATATTTAATATACTTATTAAAATCGTTTTTTACTTTTTAATAATAAATGCTATATATATGTTAAATTGTTAGTTTATTTAATATATATATAGTTTTGTTTTAAGTATTGTTTAATACTTAATATTAAAATTATAGCAATTAAAGCAATTATATAGCGTTTATATATTTAATGTAATATATTTATTATTAAATAGTTATATAAAATACGCTATAATAAAAATAATAGTAAAAAACTTAAAAAGTATTAAAAAAAAGTTAATTAATTTTTTTAATTAGCTATAAAGCTTTTTTAGCAATTATAAAAAAACTTAACTTATATAAAAACTTATTAAATAGTTTTTAAACTTTTTAAAACTTAATTAATTAGTTTAAAAGTTTAAAAATAGGCTATAAATAGCTTTATTTATAATAAAACGTATAACTTAAAATAAAAAAAAGCATTAAATAAGCTAATATTTAATAGCTAGTTAGCTTAAAGATTTATTAAGCTATTTTACGTATATTTATTAAATTAATCAATGTGGAAATTTAGCAGCATTTTTATTAGGAAATCGTGTAAGGCTTAGCTGCTTTTTTTCGAAAACGCTTTGTTAAATAAGCAGCTTATGGGTAATAAGCATGGTTTTGCTGAATTACGAAGACAGCCCCTAAGTATGACAGGTAGGTGCCTCTATCTGGTTGAAAGGTGTACGGGACTTGGAGGTCACGTGCTCTGCTTAGCTGATGCGTTAGGTAGCTTAACATCCCAAGCTACTAAGCTCAGGCTCGTGTCATGTGGCATACCTAGGTGGTGTACCTAGGTACGTAGTGTAGTTGGAAGGGTTTCCCCAGTTCCCGGCTGACCAGGTGAATTCTTGCTCAATTGACCAATCATCGATGATAAACGGGCTACGGTTTTCTCTCCTAGATCTGGATGATCCTCCTTCTACCTAAATAATAAAGCTCTCCTGCATTGTTACACTGCCTATGTATGTACCTAGTTACTAGTCTATAACTACCTAGGTAAGGTACTACTCTAGCTGTCTAACTTAGGTAGGTACCTTTCTTGGTCCGTGCACATACCCAAAACTCAGCCACAATTCAATGGTGTAACTCGGTAAGACGCGCCTCTCAACTCTCTCTCTCTCTCAATCTCTCTTAACTTTTAGAACCAACCCGGAGACAAGAAACCCGACCTTCCTTTCTTCCTTTGTTCACCTTCCAGTCAAAAAGCTGGTCTTCGTTCTTCTCGGAGTCTACCAGATATGCAGCTTGGGACTTCGCATCCTTACCAGTGAATCATTTTTCTTCCACAGTTCGTCTATCCTTTTTTCTCATCACCATTTTCTTGTCAATGGTTCCCCTTCCATCATCCAAATGAAATAATATCTTGCCCCCTTTGCCTATTGAGTGCTACCCTCCCAACCTGACTTTCTACCTCTCTCAACCTCAAACCTCAACCTCAACCTCAACCTCAACCTCATCTCCCTCTAATAAATATCATCTCCCCTTCGCTTCTTGATAGCATCCATTTTTTCTTTTCTTTCAACAAACCACCAGCAAACATTTATTTAAAAAAAGAGAAAAAAAAACTTTCTTACCTTTTTGTTTGTTTCTTGCCGAGCCTATTGCTCTGGTCAAATCATACTATTTTTCTTTTCTTTAACAAAAAATACTACGAACTCGTCCTTCTCCTTACCCTTCTTCTCTCTCGATTCCGCTTGTCTATAGCGTATCCCTTCTTCTTCTTCATCATCGTCTTCATGCCACATTACACCTTCTATCATCACTTCTCTCCAAACATTACCAGAATGATTTCTCTAACCGCAATCGCATCGCCAAACATTAGGCAACAGATCTTTCCACAATTAATTGGCATTACCTGACGAGCGACAAACCATTTCCCCCCAGCCACTTCCAACTATCCAACCAACTCACTCATCGATCTACTTCCTATATCATCTGCCGACCGCCTCTTTCCCCTGCTAAGGCTACAGACCATCCCATCGCCAACCCATATCACCTTTCGAAACGCGTAAGATGGATTCGTATTCTTATCGCGATGGTTCGGGTCGTTCCCCAGTCGATCGCACCTGGAACGGCCGCGACGAACGGGTGAAGGAAGAGGCCCGTGACAATTTCTACCGTGGACGTTCTCCTGGTGCGTGCCTATTTATTTCATTATCAGCATATGCATACGGTCTAACTGTACTGTACTGTTGGCATGCTATTTTCCATTTGTTATTGGCTGCATATAGCTATATATACAGTGTCCACTCATATCATTAATTTTGGGACACGCAACTAACTGTCACAGGCTTCGACCGCAACCGTCGTAACCGATCCCGTTCTCCTCTCCCTGTAGATAGGTATGAACCAAGGGCACGTGGTCCTAGGGACGAATATGCGGGCACCCGCGAGCGAGAGGACCGCCGCCGTATCAATTCCCCTCCAGCCAACATCGATCGCTATGTCCCTGGTCAGACTGCCAACCAGCCCCCCGCGCCGGCTGTTAATCCGTTGGCAGATCCTGTCAAATTGCCGTTCCAGGTTGGATTTTCGTACTTTGGCGAGTGGTGGAGGGCCAACGAAAAGATTAAGGAAGAGAAAGAGCGTACGCGCACTGGCCGACGACGCGAACCGGCCCCGCGAGCCAGAGAAACTCAAGAGGATCGTGACAAGGAAAAGGCCAAGATCCAGGCCGCCTATGATTCGTACAGAGAAGAGCTGCAGGCAAAGATGGCTAGAAGCTTCGTTGCTGAGCATAAGAAGGAGCAGTGGTTCCGAGAACGATATGTTCCCGAGGTACGCGATGCTCTACGCGCTCAAATCAACGATTTCCGGCGTGGAGCCTACAACCAGTGGGAACAGGATCTAGAATCTGGCACTTTCGACGACTTCTCCCTCGAAGGGATCCCCAAAAGCGAGAGTAATGGAGCAGGTGGTGTAGTTGAGAAAGAAGAAGGTGAAGCCACGGCTGCGAATGAAGTTCTCGGTGTTGGCGATTTGGTACCCGCCAATGGCAACGACCTCCGAGACGAGAACTTGTACCAGCCAACACTGCTTATAAAGACTATTGCTCCTCACGTTAGCCGGCAAAATCTGGAGGCGTTCTGCAAGGAGCATCTTGGGGAGGAAGAAGGCGGCTTCAAGTGGTTGTCTCTGAGCGACCCAAACCCCAGCAAGAGATACCATCGCATGGGATGGGTCATGCTTCACCCTGCTTCCGAGTCAGCTGTGCCAGTAGACCGACCCGATCCTAAGGATACTGATGGAGATGTCGAGGTCAAGTCGCCGGCCCCAGTGTCAACTGCCGATAAGGCTCTTGAAGCTGTGAATGGTAAGACCGTCAAAGATGAAGTGCGTGGTGACTTTGTTTGCCACGTTGGCGTACATAACCCGCCCAGCAACCCCCGCAAGAAAGCTTTGTGGGATCTCTTCTCAGCCCCCGAGAGAATTGAGAAGGATTTAACATTGGTTCAGCGGCTTGTCAATAAGTTTGAGGATGACTTCGGGTCTGACTTCAACGCTACGCTCAGAATTGAGGAGCGGGTGGAAGCGCTACGGAATGCTGGCAGCCTTCAACCGACTGGGCCAACATCGCCTGTTAAGAAGGTCAAGAAGGAACGCAACCTTGACTTTGATGAAGCTATGGATGAGGGTGAAGAGGGCGAAATGGGCGAATCGGATGAGGAAGGAGTAGTTGATGATGAGGTTGATGACGAGGACCTGTTGATGAAAAAGAAGCAGCTCGATCTTATGATAGAGTACCTCCGCCGTGTCTTCAATTTTTGCTTTTTCTGCGTATTTGAGAGCGACTCCATCCACGAGTTGACCCGGAAGTGTCCCGGTGGCCATCTTCGCCGTCCCAGAAGTACCTTATCCTCTGCTGCCAAGAACGTGGCACGTGCAAGTGCTAACGGCGATCCCTTTCCATCGAAGAAGCGAAATGATGCCAAGGAAGAAGAGGAAGGAGAAGCTACTGAAGGTGATCGTAAATTCCGCAATGCTTCATCCAAGTCTGAGCAGCAACTGGAACGGGCCTACAAGTGGGTTAAAACGTTTGAGGACAAAATCATGCAGATTTTGGAGCCCGACTCGGTAGATGTCAAGAAACTTGGCGGCAAGCCTACCGAGGAAGCTTTGAGCGATGAACTTGCGAAATTTGTCAAACAAGAGGACGAGCATAAGTATCGATGCAAGGTTCCGGAGTGCACAAAGTTGTTTAAGGAAGAACATTTTTGGAAGAAACATGTCGAGAAACGGCATGCGGAGTGGCTGGAGAGCATGAAACAAGAGGTAAGATGATACTTCTCCCCCAACCCCGAACCAGCTAGGCTTACGATGAATTCTAGTTTGATCTCATCAACGCGTACGTTCTCGACCCGGCGCACATTGCCCCGTCTAGGACCGATGCGAACAGCAATGGCCATTTCCCTCCTGCCAACGGCCAGACGCAACAGGGCACTCCACGAGGATTTAATTTGCAAAATTTTGCTGTGAACAATATGATGCCGACTTTCCCCGGGTTCCCTAATATTCCAGGAATGCCTTTATTTGCCGGTAATAACACCGTACCAGCGGCGGGCTGGACTCCTGGAGCCGGCGATGAACGTGGTAGTGGACCGATCCGTCGTGGTGGCCCTGGTGGAGCCGGCCGATACCAGAATCGCTCCGGGCCTTACGACAGGCGCCAGCAGCAAAGCCGTTGGGGAGCAGACGGCCAAGGTGCCGGTCGCGGTAGAGGGGGCGCTGGACGATGGGGTGATGGCGCTGCCGGCGGTGCAGCTGTTGGTCCCCGTGAAGCCGTCCAAGGCCGCAGCTTGAAGAGCTACGAAGACTTAGACCACGTCGCTGGTGGAGGAGGTGGTGAACTCAACTACTAAACCATCTCAGGTCGATGACCATCCTTTTGGGTGGTCATATACAAAACATACAGAAACATGCAGCTGGAAGTTCCAGCTATACGTTCTCTTCCGCCCCAAATAGCAGTGAGCATGGTCACGGAGGCAGGTGCTAGGAGTTATCTTTCCGAAGCTTTTCACTATTCAGATCCATTCGTCATTTCAATTCTGGTGCATGGTGACATCGCAGATGACAGGTTACATCTTTGACGAGGAGACGCACGTGGTTTTTTCATAGCACCATCCGAGGGGAACGAGTGCTCAACAGAACTGTCTTGGGAGAAGACAGGGCAACGTCATAGCTGCTGGGTTGGGTTGGGTGCTCATTGGAGTGAGATTGGTTTGCGGATGATTTCTTCCTCATGGGGTAAAAGTCGCTGGGTAGGCTCGAAATCATCATTCTTAAGGGTCACAAAGGCGTTGCTTTTTTTTCCTTTAAAAGAAAAAGAAAAAAATCCAAATTCTTTAGTTCCGCGTGTACAACTTTAGCTAGCAGTGAGTTAGGAGAATGGGTTAATACATACAAATTGCAAAGTATTTTCATTTCTGTTGCTTGATAGGTGTCAAATTCTTAGGTACGATGCTTGAAGGTGCTGCTATCTGATGGTAGATCTGAGGTTTCTTGTAGGTATCAACTGTGCATCAGTTATTACAGCTTTCAACTACCCAACTCAAGTCTTATAAGTTCATAAACTGACTAGATTAGCTCCAGACCAGACTACCTTAGAAGGTTGAGCTTCTCTTTTTTCCTTTTCTCTACAAAGAGAATCCCCTATTTATTTCTCCCTCATGACGTTCTTCACAATATCTAACCAGGTTAAGCATCTCACCCCTCTCCTCCTCCTCCTCCCTCCTCCTTCTTACCCTCCTACCTCCCGCTTCTTCCCTATCCCTCTTTTTCTTTCCTACTTTCCTTACCTAGCTTTTCAATCCGAAACTCCGGCAAGCCGACACTCGATAATGCTCACGGGGCTCCGGCAGGGCCAGATCTTCACCAGCCGCAGCCCGGCACCCTCGATCACGGACTGGTACTCGGCCGGCGTGCGCTCGATCGAGTTGAACAGCGTCAGCATCAGCAGGTCGTCTTGGTTGCTGAAGGTGGACGCGCGCCCGTAGTTAGCGAGCAGCGGGGAGGGCGCGGGGGCGGGAGAGTGCGGGGCGGTGGTGGCGGCGGCGGCTTTGGGGTTGGTGGTCGTGGTGGAAGGGGGGGAGGGGGGAGAGGAGGAAAAAGGGGGAAACGTCACGTGCTCGGCGAGGAGAACGCGCGACGAGGGCCCCATCGAGGGGGTTATGCCCGAGAGGATGCGGGTCGCGTCTTTGTCGGGCCAGTTGTGGCTATATGGCATAAGTGTTTGAAGGTTACGAGGTTAGGTTTAGGGGCTAAGGGGGAACGGCTTACAGCACGTGCCGGAACCAGTACACATCCGCGCCCTTCACCGGGTTCGGCGCGAAGAAGTCGTGCGCCATCAGCGTCGCGCGGCCGGACGCCAGAGCCCCAGGCTGCGTCTCCTGCCACACGCCCGGGGCCCCGGCGATCATCGCCGGCTGGTCTTGCACGATGAACCGGAGCGACGGGTACGCTGCGCAGAGCTGCATGGCGAAGCCGCCTGGGAGGGGTTAGCGGAGAGGGTAGGAGAGAATGGGGGGGTTGGTCTACGTACCCACTCCACCGCCGACGTCGACCACAGTCGCGTTCCGCCCCAGGTCCCCCCAGGGGTAATCGTACACGTGCGAGGTACCCGTGACGCGGCCGGAGCCGAACATGGCGGCGTTGAAGAGGGCTTCTTCGGGGCGGAACACGAGCTCCTCGTCTTTCTCTGCTTGGTTAGCTTTCGCTGCGCCGTTGGCGTGGGCGACGTAGCGCGGGTGCTGCGTCGCGGGCCGGTAGTACGACGTCGCTTCCGACGCGGGCACTTTGCCCGTCAGCCAGTCGAAGAAGCTCAGCTCCGTCCCGACCGCCCGGTTGAATGCCGTGGCTGTCACTTCGTAGCTGGGGCCGGCTACGGGGTCGAGAAGGGTTGCTGGGAGGTGGTCGACCGCGGAGAAGTTCGAGAGGCCCCTTGGGGGGTGGAGTTAGCTCGCTGGCTGGGTAGCGGTTTGTGTGGCTAAGGGGGTGAAGGGGTAAAGGTAGGGGGGAAGAAGAAAAGGGGGAAAACAGGGGATGGAGCTAAGTTACTGTAAAGCTACCCAGGAACGGACTGGCTCGTCGTCCACCATGGCTTGCGAGATGATGTTGTTTGCGAAGCTGTCTGGCCCGACCTGGCGGAAGATATGGTCGGAAGCTAGAGCCCGCATGATGCGAGCTTCAACGCGCAAAAACAAGAAGGCATGGCCCCTGTCAGTCACAACACATCTAATGATAGTCTTTTTTTCAGACTAAAGAAGGAAAGGGTTGTTGTACTTAATTTGTGCTTCTCGATGCCGATCTTCTCACTGAGCGTGTCGATACTAACGCCTTCATCACCGCCTTCGGCCAGAATATCTGCAACGTGTAGCTCCGCCGCCATGTGCAAGCACCGGGCATTTATGTGCGACCATGCCACCTCGACTATAATTATGGGGATAAGAGAAAACATAGGTTGTTAGTAGATCATAGAACAAAAGAATAGGTCGGGAGAAGAAAAGAAGTAACGAGCGCAATTAATCATGCTCCCCGCGCGCGCACATACGTAGACGAATAGTCGGCTTGCTCGTGAGCTCTTCGATCGAGCCCATCGCGGCCTTTATGACCAAGCCGGCGTTGTAGGCCTCATGGCTGGGAATATCCGTCCCGTAGTGCGGGTAGCGGTCGTCTGGTAGCTTCTCCCATTCCGCAATCAGTTTCTCAGAATTGGTGGCTAGGAGCTCAACCACTTTCCGCAAGTTGCTAATTCGTGCTGATGTCTCTGGGTGCGGCATGATTTTTTTTCTCTCTTTAGTCTTTTTTCGAATCAGCTAATTTGTGGCACAGCAATACGAGAGTGTATTGCCTATTGTATCTATCTTATATTTCTCTGTATACTGTTTCCAGTCTTGACTTGTGGGGAGAGGGGGGGTTTATGGGGTTAAATACTACTACGTTGATGTATTACCTATACGATGGCTTTAATAATAAGTATACATACGGCCCGACAACTTACATGATGCATCGTCCCGTTTATCTCCAAGTATTGACAGGCTTCGTTATTGGAGACAGCCATCGCTGTATCGTGATAGTGGCGTATGTGCTATTACGTATTTATCATGAACGGAGTTTTGGAGGATTCAACTCCCCAAGAATTATGTATAACCGTTGTTACCCTATAGGCATAAGCAAGATAACGACTCAATCAAATATGCATAAGCTGATTGACCCAAAATGTCATCATCTGGCGGCCGACATATACCGGCCATATAGGCATGTATGAGCATGTTGGTCAGGCACGAATAGATGTAACAGAAATTGCCTTTAAGTTTACCCATCCGGTATAAATACTAAAACCATCCGGCTAAGATGCAATTATGAATTTGATCAAATAATTGGACCTCTAGAATGGTTAAGGGAAGTGGGTATAGTTTTGGGCCCAAGATAATAGTTGATTTTCACTATATCTTCAGCCTTGGGTAGATTCGAACCGAAGCCATATCTCCATGTGCATGAATTGTAAGCTGATTATTTGCCAAGTATCTTGTCGCTTTTCAAGTCCCGTATATTATATAGTAGAAGCGACTATAATGGTGTACAACAAAGTGTAATCAAAGATACTCGGATGGGTAGTTGTTGTGAACATGAAGGGTTTAGTTCCTCCGCGAGTGCCCTTATTAGTCATGTCTTTACCATACACCTCATTGAGACGATCGTCATATCACTACCCGAAAAAGCGCACTTATATAGGGTCTTAATAGATGCCGGGACAACCGCCGTCTCCGGCGGGAATATCAAGGAGCTGTTGTTGAAAGCCGGAAAATTATTAAGCTGATTCCGGCATAAAATAAGGAGCCGTTACCGATTTCAGTAATTCATCTCATGTAGTCATCTGAGATGTCATGAAGTATGAACTTATTTACTCCACAGGTACAAGGCATTGGGTTGTATCTAAATGTTCAAAATCCTTAGGATCGACACAGTCTAGCTAAGTTGTGTTTAAAACTGTTCTTATGTGCGTACACTTGCGAAACTTTACCATAGAGCATGTTTACGCCTTAAAATAAGAAGCACATAAGCCTACGATTCACACATAATTGAAACTCTCTTATACCTTGAGATGCTTTGTCAGGATGTACCCAAACCCCGCCCGCGTTTACTTACCGGTATAAGTTGTGCTTATACGGGACTTGGCTGCTTACACCAAATCCTTAACGGGGGTGTCATTTCAGAGTCGTGGTTTTCCCCTAGTGGACAGTCCTACTGTATGCAGTCATCTCTTTAGCACATTGACTTTGTTCTAGAAGAGGAATGGATAGCTATGCGTTGAGATGCTGGATCATTAGAATCGTCCGAGAGGAAGGCATCCCCTTTGAATGTTTTATAAGGAGTCATGTGTGCACGAAAATTGCACTTTAGGACGATATGGCACTATTCGAATAGACAATGAAGTATACACCCACTATGAATTTCTGTTAAAGGCGAACACTAATTACCAAAGTCCAATTAGTTCCTATACAACACCCATCAATGGAAAGTAGGTTATATTATGCGAGATAAAAATTCTTTCGGAGTCTCGGGGCCTTAACGATTGTTTATCGCCAGTTTACAGTGAGATTCTGTCTTGGGGTGACGTAAACTTCGACTAAAACGATCCGTTCTCAAGACGTAAAGCCGTTAGAGGTGGTTTCCTTTTTGGGTTCATGAGAGCTCTGAGTGGTGTAGTAGAAAAGTAAAGCCTGAGTATAGAGTAAGCTGTTATATTATCAGCATAGATCTCACAACAGAACTGAGACTCAGGTTTTCGTCATACTAAGTTTACTGAATTGCGCTTGAATAATTTGTGAGAATGGATATGGTCTCATGCCCTCTGACCTAACCCACCCCACTGGACAATACGTCAAGGTCGTAGTGTTTCCAAGGAAGGTATAATTGGCGTTTATGGCTAAGGCCATGCACTTCTACAGGGCCCTTAATACTTGTATGGCTATTGATATTCACTAGGTTTGAGGAAAGAGTATTAAAAAAGAGAGCGTAGAATTCTCGTTGCTGTATAAAACTAGTAGTTGGACCCCATAACCCTACTGGATTTCAAGGAGACCTCGAGGTATGTTAGGTCGAATCTGCCGATTTAACTCGTATATGTGATCAAATACTATCATCAAAGAAAGTAACTCATATTTGTCATTAGCAAGCATATATGAAGTGAGTGAAAAGGGGTGTACCATTGTGAGGAAATAGAAAGTAGGTAGCAAATGGTTATAATAGAATTGGGAATAAGCACTAGGTTAGGTATCTCCTCCTCGTAAGATAAGGGTTATACCATGGTTCCATCTTGTAGCATCATATTCGCGAAATCGCTATTTATGACAAGAACCCTAGGAAGTAACCCCTCTCCCTCTTTAAGGGGGCAAAGAAACGCTCACGATAAATATGATATACCTTAGCTTTCTGTGTCCATCTTGGCCTCTATCAGAAAAGTTATTAATACATTTAAAAAACAAACCTTTATACACATTGACTATCCTTAATATCTGACTGCTGAGTATGTAGTAATACCAAATACCATGTGCGACCATGCTGATTCACAACCGTCGCCGTGCAACAGAACCATGTATCTGGAATATAACTCAGTGGATGAATTGTAAAACGACATGACTATCGTCCTCCCGTCTGGAATATATAAGAGGTTGTAGGCTGCGTCCTAGAGTAGCGTTTCCGGTATTTACGAATAGCTAACGGCTTGCGCTGTTGTGAAGTAGAGAACCAAGGCTGGTGCCCTATGCAGTAATAGATGCAGAGTCTTACTTGCGAAGACTATCCATGTGTCACGACTGGCTAAGCAATAGTTTGGGTAACCATGATGCTGTTGTACGACAAACTGGGACTGCAGCTATCTGTGATATCGTTACTTATACATAGAAACACTACCTCTATCTCACATATTTAATGATCTAATTTCCCTGACATAATAAACCGTTATGATGATGGTACGCCTAACAATAAGAGTTGGTACTAGAGTTTTTAGTACCATGTATAACCATAGTGCCTGTTACCGGACTAGGTCGAGTAGATTATTTCTGGTTATATTCAACAATCTGTAGTTTGGACCTGAGCTAAGCGGTAACATCACTTTTGAATAGACGTCTGTCGTTAGAGCAGATGAAGATTCAGGTGGGAGATGTAAAAAGCGAACTGGATGCCCCCGTATCCGTATCAGTCTGGAAAGACTGTACAGGCTTGACATATAAAATTATAGAATGTAGGTTCATTTTGACAGGCTCACACGAAGCATTGATGTTAAATCTCAAGTCAAATACTATATAATATGTATTCTGGGACCTTTCTGGCTAAACTACTCTAGAATGTCGTTTGCAGTTGTGTCACGGACTATATTATAGCTAATAGCCAACAAATTATTATCATTCGCTTTTTCTGGACAAGTTAGTTAATATATTATGCTGGTTTAGATGTCTTGGAAAGTCATATACACCTACGAAATACGCCATGGTTTCTCACAGCCAGCCACCGCTTCAAATTTCATGGAGTCATGATAATGAAAAAAAAGACTATTAACACACTGATCTATATCTTTAGCTAATTCATGTTGCCCCTTTCACCCAAAGTCAGTAAGCTCCACTGTTTTCTCGTATTATAAAGAATTTCTAACTATTTCATTTAATACTTAATAAGCCCCCTTTTCTTTTCTTTTTTTTTTCTTTTCTTTTTTTTTTCTTTTCTTTTCTCCCCCCCCCCTATTTCCTTTCAGAATTACTGGCTCGATTTCCACACATGACCAAAAGCTTATTCTGAAATTGTAAATTATAAGGTTTCATCTGTTTCGGACAAATCCGGTTTCTAATTATCTATCAGTAAAATAAGGGGGGAAATAATATAGGAAATTAGAAAAGTTTCGACTTCGTGATTAAAAGATAGATATATTCTAAGGACTCTCCTGCATGTCAGCTGTCGTTGTGAATATTCACGGCCAATAGAATAATCTTATCATACCGCAGTGTATTCAAGCTACACGACGTAAATGTATCGTGGAATGAACCTAAAATTCAAGAGGATGAGGAGGGGGCTGCCTCCCTGCTACGTTTCACGAAGAGCCATCTATTTTATATCCCGGTACGGATCACGAGAACATAAGTCAACGTATCGGTGCCCAATGTGAGACAACGGCACAGCGCCAAACTATCGTGTATCTCGGAACGTGATATGCTAATATCGAGGCAATAAGTACCTCGCATAACATAACAGGGGGGAGGGGGGCTGGGTGACAGGATGGTAGGCTACAGGTAGGGCTGCTGCTTGCAGAAACCTGCAGTCTTCCGGGACCTTTGCAAAGAGGTCACAGCATGCAGTGAAGACAGGTCGCCGACCAGACCGCTGGATAGCAGCAAATATAATGCACGCTGATCTCGTGATGGCCTTGGATAGGCAAGCAGTAATGCAGTATCACACAAATCTAAGATACAGTACAAACTTTTATCTCTATCACTTTGAACTATCGTTGGCTCGCTGCATCCCTGACTGATCTGAGGAGGGGAGAGGCGACAAGTCACAGGACTCGCTCGAGAATTTTCGGTGTAGATCGTCCGAGAGTAGCACAGCATATGTAATCCTATTTTTGCTTCTTTATTTCATTTTCGTATGTAATACATGTAAGAATGGAATGGTGTGTGTATGTGCGTGTGCGTGAACCGAGCGTCATGTATATGTATACGCACAGATGGGCAGGGATGCAGGCGGATAGTTGCATAGAACTACCAAAGAGCCTCGCCACGTTTCAACGACCTCACTTCAGCTGGGGCGTCAAATGCCCGCGGAGAACAACTCTTAGTATATAATATAGAATATGTATATAGCTTAGGATCATCCGCCTCTCAATATTGTATGCACATAGGTCACACAGTTGGCCTCCGGGTCCACCCCTTAACTACTATGTAGAAAGCTGTAATGCCACGGAAATACATGCCTGCTACAAATAACAACGTTTAAATTGTATGTGTGACAAGACAGTAAATATTAGAAAAGAAAGTGATGGCGTTGTACCCATGAAACTTATTTTCTTAACTGCTTGGGTAGGTAGTTGATTATTTATCTAGTCAAACCGTAGAACTAATACCACAGTCTAGCTCTATACCCTAACCCTGACCTATCTTGCGTACTGTGGAACTCTGTCCCGGATAAATAATCCTTACTTATGTACTTATACGTACACAACGTGCGGAACTATAAGTGCCCAAGTTAAGTATGTATGCTGGTATGCAGTCCCGGGACGATCGCGAATGCGGAGACCATCCTTGTCATGATGTGTTATAAGAGGAACCGCTATTGCATGATCGACGTAATCTTAAAAATATATAGATATTATCCCCATCTTGAGACATAAAAAGAAAACCTATGTTGGATATAATACGGTAAGGAGTTTTGCGGTCTAGCTTAGTCAAGATAACAATATGTTATTAATATAGATATTAGTACTGCCATCCCGTGTCTGTTTTTCCAGCCCCAGGCTGAAAACCGCCAGTGTTCCTGTTATACCCAGTAGAAATCGCCTGTGATCGCTGAGCCGTCTTTGAAAAAAAAAAAGACCTCTGCACCAAAATAATTCCCGGAGAGACGCCCTATTGAAAGGTGGCAAAGAACTAGCAAAGTATATCGCCCCCCAAAATTCAACTTGGCGATGAGGTCAGAACTATGAACATATGCCGGAGCCTGCATCAGATTCTGACCGTAGGACACATAATAGCGTCTAGACCCTTCTTTTCATACCACGCTATACCATACTACCCCAGGTCAAAGCCCGTCGAGGCCAACCCCGGATACACGCTAGGAGAAACAACCTAAAAAAGCCACAGCATCGTCAGATATATACATAAGTGCTAGCTATAGATTGACGTTCTAGAATAACTCTACATAACACAAAGGAACCCTGCTTTTGCTATAAGCACACTTCGGACCTCTCCCCTCTTCCCAAGGGTTTTTCCAATAGCCAAGTCAAGCCACCACGGCCCCTTTTTAGTCATCCCCCGCCCGCCAGCGCATGAGCAAAGTTCGGAGCTGATGAATGTTTGAAGGTTAGAGAATAAAAAAACCAAAGAAGGAAAAGAAATCGTACGTCTTCTCACACACTACATATGCGCGTGTCGTCATGCGGTCTGGAATCTCGACGACGCGACTGGGCACATTACGCTCTAATAACCTACCAGTGTTGTAATTACTGAGTAATATCATCAGCTGAGCCGAGGTTGCCCCCCCTCCTCCCATCTCCCCCCTCTAATGGTGATGACGGTGAGAAAAAGCGAGTATTTATGTGTAGATGTAACATATCGCCACTCCCAATATTAAATAACATCGGTAGCAGCAACAGTAGTAGGGGGTGGTCAGCTTTTTTTTTTTTTTCCATTCCGAATCAACGTCGGGGTATTTCCCACATATGTTAAAATAAAGTAGCTAGCTAGACAGGGAGGGAGGAAGGTAGCCTAGGAAGGTATCACAATGAAACGGGCGCGTGAGCGCGCGAGATGAAACATAGAAAAGATAGGATGGGATGAGACGGGAATATATCCCAGGTATGATGGGGTGGCATCCGGAAGTTAGACAGATAGGGAGGTAGAGATGTAGATAAGCACAGGTCGATTCCCTCCCGCGTGACCTGCGTGGGATGAAATAAGGGGGGGAGGTACGATAGATGGGGGTTTCGTCGAACACACGGGTGTTTTCAGTTTGCGAGTATGTGACTTAGTTCTGTATGTAATATATATGGTATTTTCTTAATAATCAGAAATGACATGAATATCTGACCAGACTTGACAGCATGTGGCTCTGCGTAGTGGTCTTCGATAACGTCTCTATCGCGGAATACTTCAATAGGCAATTTGTACACACAAGGGGGTGGGGACCCCTCCGTCGCTCTCATCCCGATCATACATACATACAATGTAACTCATATATGCTTACTGTTGGTTCTCTCAGATTCTCTCCTATATACCTACATGCCCACCCACCTACGTACTCCCACATAGATATATGGCAACTCTCTAAAACCAAGCCCTACACTCCAAAAACCGAGAATAAATAGATTAAGCTTTTGTCACATGAAAGTTTCAGACATTTGAAGCCAAGAGAAGGGAGGGAGAGGAGGGTAGGTAAAAAGAAAAGAGGAGGTTTCCCGAATGTGACAACACATAGAAACCTGGCCCCCAATGTCCTCTCTCAATGTAGGTACGTTGCCGCCGATATGGCAATGATCATCACGGCCGCCCGGCTCTTCTCGCCTGCGCCGTTGATCGATTTCGATCGAAGGTGATAGGCACGTAAACCTACATACATATACCGCCGAACGTTTGCTACTACTACCTAGCGTGCCTAAGAGAATCAATTCTGTTTGGCTGGTGGCTAATCCTACCTAGTTTCTTTTTTCAATGGTAGTGTAGGGGCGGGAGCGCCCGCTGGCTTCGGACAGGCAGACAGCTGGGTATTATTACCACTTCAGCTTCATTGAGTTATGATCGTCCGTATAGCTCTAGATAAGGGAGATGGTATCGAGTTAGATCGATATGCAGGCGGACTACTAGTAAACCCGTATACAGCGCTTGGTAACGAAGAAAAAAAAGCACATCAGTTTCTTCACTTATGAGCCAAAAGTAAACAATAGCCTAGAGAGTAATAACCCGTGTGAGATCACCTCCCCTCCCTAATATCTGTATAGATCTATATGTGTTCCGAACATCGCGGCATAAAAAAAGGTAGATGCAAACGAAACATTGACTCAGAAAAAGTAGCGTATAAGGATTATAGTCGTTTTGTTTTGCATAATCTACATAACTCCTTTAAAAGTCCCCTCCATCGTCATCGGCTCTGTTAAAGACGCACGCACACACGAGAAGTCGGAAGATAAAAAAAAAAGACAAACTATTGAATTTCGGACCACGCAATGCGCCCTCTCAGCCCTCTCTCCCAATCTCCACCGGGGACGTTCTAGGCCTCTCTATCTCCGTATCGGCCGGCATCCCGAAGAGAGAGAACATGCCTAGTGTAGATAGACAGATAGCTAGATGGGCCCCGTCCGGGCGGGTCATCATGCTTCTTTCAGGGACCTTTTCCCGAGCTGAGCTTTGCTGAGGTGAGGTCGTGTCTCTCGGGTCATGAAGTACATAGCTTACCTAGTATTTCTTGGCCTCAGACCTATCTCGAACTCGGGACGCACTAAATATACCTAAGGATCCTCAGGTTGAACAAAACTATCATAGCGTCAGAGAAAAGAGAGAGAGACTAGTAGCTAGATAGACCGCGTGGCTTTAGCGTTTCCCGTAGCCCGGGAAAGAGAAGAAAAAAATCCGACGCTCATTTAACACGGCCTTTTTTGGTATCGGGTCGTACATATGTAACCAATATTAGCGCCATCACGTTCACCGTGGGCCTTGGTTCGTTGGTTTGTGTGGTGGGTAGAACCGGAAGACACCATATCCGTGCGGGCGTATGTTATGTGCTGTATTGGGATCTTGTGTGTGTGTGTGTGTGCAAAATTATATGGTTTCGTTTTCATTGTATAATTTATCCCCTAGTATATACTACCTAGAGTTCTCTTAAAAAGATTATCTATACGCAGTCTCGTAAGACAGGACAGGGTAGGTTGGGGAGGGTGATAAAAAAATGCTTGACAAAAAAGCCGATCAGGAAGAAAACCCCGTCTAACATGATAAGAACTCCTTGCTGTAAAAAACCAAAAATCTAATGGGATTTGCATCACCCCCGTGTTCTCGCTAGCCAAAGATAGAGAAAAGGAAAATTCCTCCCATCATGAAAACAAAAGAAAGAACCCCTTCCGGGGTTTCTAATCCAATTCGCTAAACAGAAGTTGGGGGTTTAAATAACGTGATTATGCTTGCTTGTACTCATAGGAAATCTTCTGATGAGCGAATGAATAGAGCGAGTTGCTTGCCATATAATTGTGTTAAGCCGTCACTGCGGGCGGCTTATTACTCCGAAATGACCATCTCCTCCTCGTTGCAGTCTCGGGGGGGTTCTTGCTGAGCTTCCGCCGTGAGGCGTCCAAAGCCGGGGCGATGGGAGACTCGACAAATTGACCATCGGCCTTTGGGGTCTGGGGAGTGGAACTGCCAGAAAATATGCTCAAGCTGAGTCGTCTTGGCCGTACAGTTTCCACAGACATTTTCACAGCACTCTCATCATTGCTGGCTGATATATCTATTTCAGTAAACTTTGGTTGTTTGGACTTGGAAAGTCTCCTCCTGGACTTCTGCGGCGACTGAGGTTGATGCTGAGGTTGAGATTGGACTGGAGTGGCCAGTTCGCTTGGCGTTACACCCAAGACGGTATCTACTGATGTCTTGCGTGTGTCCATGGCTTCATGCCGCTTAGCCCCTGATTGGACAGTAGAAGGGGCATTCGGTGTCAGCTTCTGCGAGACAAGCTCATCAGCGGTAGATGAGGCTGTCGTTGAGGCAACAGAGCTGGGGGCTGTGGAAATTGCGCCAGCAGTAGAATTTGTAGACGAGGATGAAGAAAGTTGGCTGGAGGTGGACTTAGAAGAAACGAGGGAAGCATATTGCTCAGGGAGACTTGGAACAGGGGGTATGGGCATGTCCATACTCAGTGCTCGTCCATCCAGGGGACGAGGTGCGGTAAAGAATGTACTTTTTGCCTGGGGAGGATAATGTCGACCAGCAGTGGTTTCTGAGTTCCTCCGCGAGTGAGCAGGGTGGAGGCGATGCGTCTGTCCGTTACTGGATGAGCCTTGGTGTGAAAGGCGTGGCTGGTGAATATGGGAATGCGACTTCGGAGATTTCCTTCCAAACTCCAGTTCCTCTTCGGAACTATCTGAATTCCCAAAGCTTTCACCGAAGGAAACACCTGTTCCTCGATCAGGACGTAGCTGATACGTCATTAAGATCCGGCTTACCTTGGTTTGATATCGGCGTGATATTACCGGCACGAATTGGCGGTAGATATTCCCGCTCCTTTCCCTTCACACTTGCTGAATAGCTGAAGTACTCGCTACCATCTGGGGAGTGGACGGACCCTGGTGTGCTGTGCATCTTCTCACGCCACGATGAAGGTATGCTGCTATAACTGTAGTTCTTGGGGAGCGGCACCACGGGCGTGGCGTAGACTGAAGGATATGAGACATATGATAGCGAGCTTCCAACTCGTGGCATGCCGCTCACGTTGGTGCTGCTAGCCATGGCGCTTCTCCTCTTGTTTTGCTCCATGATCTTTGGTCTGTCGTCGTGTTTCCAGCTGGAGGGGGCAGTGGCCAGGGCGTCGATAGCAGCATGACTGACTACATGCTTGTAGGGCTGCTTAGGGGGTTCTTCTTTAGATTTCTCGGCTTGTTTGGCTTGCTTGGCGTTGTGCTCCTTGGCTTGTTGCCGCCCCCGCTTTATGAGAGAGAACACCGACATTGTGTCAATATCAACGACTCAGAGCACCTTATTCAACGATTGCACGGTGGTAATGTTTCTGTGTCAAGTATTGCGTCAAATAGAACGACCACGATACTGTAGGAGATAACGACTGAGGTAAGAGTAGACTTGATAGTAGTTGATTGATTATAGAGAGAAGATACCCGTAGGCTGTGATCAAGGTGTAGGGACTGTGTAAGGCGGGCAGATAAAGTAAGACGTGTTATACGTGCCCAAGACAGTTGTCTCAGCATACAAGCAAGATTTGTGAGCGAAAGGCGCCTCTAGTCTCATGGGGATACAGGATGTTTTATGTGATTATATACAAGACTAGAACACAGAAGCAGAAAAAGCTGGCGCGAAGGGGCACACACTAGTGTGCGGTCTGGTGGCGTCTCTCTTTCGGGGACGAGTGGGGATAGCGAATGGATGCAATACTTAGCTCAAGAGATAGTAGATGATTAGGTGGCTAGGTGGTTGAGAGAAAGGAAAAGAGAAAGAGAAAGAAGAGAGAAGAGATTCTCGAACGTGGTCCGCCAAAGCCTGTAAGAAGTGGGCGTCGAGTACTTACACACACACCCAAACATACACTGACACACACACAAGATAGAAAATAAAGATGAGGAGCAAGCCACCCCCACGAGGCAAAAGAAATATATCAAGTGAGTTAAAAAAGGGGACCATTTAATCGGAACGGTAAGCGAAAAAATTGCAGCCTCTCTCATCAAAACATCCGATCCGGCTTACGTTCTGACAGCATATCTAAAGGGTACATTCGCGGCAAGCTGAATCCGAGGAGGCCTAGTAGGCGTCTGGCGGAAGAACGATAGAGAGAGGAAACATGATAGATACTGGATGATGGAGGGAGAGACTTGAGAAGCATGCATGCACGATCCTGGGACCCTCGTATTGTTGGGTCGGAGACCCCCCTTAGGAAGGACTGTAGTAGACTTGTACATGAGGGACGCTGATACGTCAACCTCGAGCTAACTCGCTTACCTCTACCATACAGGTACGAGTTGGCCACCATAGACATGGATACCAGGGTGGAGGAGAAGGAGAAGAAGAAGAAGAGAGGTAGGGTGTTCGTATGTTCGGTTCGGTTGATACATACGACTTAACCTAGACAAGAAGCGCAATGAACAAGTCTAACCAAATAAATTCAGCTTGGGCTAAACGCGTAAAGACCTGAGAGCCACTAGCTGTGATGATTGCTACGGTGCGACCGAGAACACCGTCGATAATACTTCAACCATGTGGTGCCATCATTAGAGGCAGGCTTGGCTTTTCGCTAGGCTGGGCTAGGCTGGATGAAAATATCGCGAACAAGTGCACTACTAGGTAGGACATACATATGCTGGACACATGCAGGCGACAGTAACCCCCCCTTGTTGCTCTCGCTCTTTTTCTTCCCTCTCCTTAGTCAGAGCACCCTTGAACCCTTGAATGTTTGAGAAACGACGAATATAAATTAATCCTGTCAGATGCTACACTGCAGGTAAGACCTGGCTTAGGGAAGGTTCCAAGTTTACGGAACTAGAAGTGTAAAAGGAAGAAAAAAAATGAAGTAGAAGTAGAAGAAAAAAATGAGGTTATTCAAGATAAAAGAACAGAAAGTAAAGAAAAGGTGTAAGTCCAGAAAGTTTCCAATGGAGGATTTTGGCTCATGGGAAGTACCTGAGTACCTACACTAGCACCAACTTAGTATACAAAGCGGGTCCCTCTAGTTCGGAACGGGAAGCCCGGAGATCTAACGAATCCGAGATAAGGTACCCACCATACCCACATCACTGGTACTTGACCTAGGTACTATTGCTTCACTTGCATATTTAACTAACCGTAATTCTACCTAGCCCATTAGCATATACTACCCAGTTAACGGATTATGTATGTCATATTTTGGGGATGTTTAGCAACTTCAGCAAAACCATGCTTATTATTTACAAGCCGCTTATTTAACAAAGTATTTTTAAAAAAAAGCAGCTAAGTACTACACGATTTTTTAATAAAAATGTTACTAAATCCCCATATTAATTAATTTAATAAATATCGCTTTTATATACGTGAATGGTTTAGAGGCACATAAGAGATTTATTTTTTAACTATAGATCTGCGAAGCAGAGGGGAAACGAGCTCCCTTATATACATAAAATAGTGGAGCTCGCGCTCCAGGGTGCTAAGATCTTCTGGTCACGTGATCACCCTATGTGTGTACCTATGCTCCTGAGAATGCCTTCGTACGCGACAATAAATATATGTAAAATAGTTAAATAAATCTTATAAGTAAATTAGCTATTAAATATTAGCTTTTTTTTATTTTAAATTATATATTTTACTGCAAATAAAGCTATTTATAGCTTATTTTTAAACTTTTAAGCTAATTAATTAAGCTTTAAAAAGTTTAAAAACTATTTAATAAATTTTTATATAAATTAAGTTTTTTTATAATTGTTAAAAAGCTTTATAACTAATTAAAAAAGTTAATTAACTTTTTTTTAATACTTTTTAAATTTTTTATTATTATTTTTACTATAATATATTTTATATAACTACTTAATAATAAATATATTACTTTAAACTTAATAATGCTATATAAGTGCTATTATAGTTATAATTATAATAGTATTTACTTTTAAATATATATATTAACGTTATATATATACTAAATAAATTAATAATTTAGCATATATATAGCAATTATTATTTAAAAGTAATAAATAATTTTAATAAATATATTAAATGTTTAAATTTATTTATTAAGCTTTATAAAATTAATTAATTATATATGTAAATTTAAAAAGCATATAATATATTAACGTTAATAAAAAACTTATAATTTTTTTTATATTATAGCTTAAAGCTTTTTATTTAAAATAATAACTAAAAAGTTTAAAAAATGCTTATATATTATATATATTAACTTTTATAATATATTTAATTTAATAATTATATTAGCAAAAAATAATATTAAACTAACTTTTTAAACTACTTACTTAAAAATTATAAATAATTTAAAATTTTTTTTATACTTTATATATTATTTAAATGCTATAAATAAGTTTTATTTTTTAATTAAAGTTATTAATTAACAAAATACTTAAATTAACTATTATAAAAAAATATTAATTAATATATTAATTATATATAATTTTAATAAAAAGTTTATATATATTTTAATTAATTAAAAAAAATTTATAAATAATTTTAAAATTTTTAATAATATTATAAATTTTAATTAATTAGTAATTTTTAAAAATTATTACATTTTAAAAAATATTAACTTTATTAGCAAAAAAAAAGTGCTTATTTTATATTATAATGTGCAGTATTATTTGCAAAAATTTATTAAAGTTAAAATAAAACTAAAAATTAAAAAAAAATTATATAACTTTAAGTACTTTAAATTACATAATGTAATTAAAAAAGTATTTAAGCAATAAAAAAGTATTTTTTATATTTTTAAGCAATTTTTATTTATATATATTAATACTTAAATTAAAATAATATATATAATAGTAGTAATATATAACTTTTTATTAAATTATAATAATATAATTAATAATATACTAATTAAAATTAACTTTAATATATATATAAACAATAAAAATAATTTTATATAGCTAAAAAAAAAAAATAAAATAAATTCGTTAATATTTACTATAAAAAACTAAAAAGCTGCTGCAATATAAAAAGCATATATAAAATATGTAGTATAAAAAAAATATATATAAATAAATATACAAATATAATAAATTTAAAACTAAAATAACGTAAATTAGTTAATATAGTTAGCATTATAATTAATAGTAAATTTTTTAAATTTATAAAATAATTTGCAAAATAATTAATAAATTATTATTATTATAATTAATTTAATTGTAATTATATTTGCAGTTTATATATTAAAACATATATATATTTGCGTTTTTTTTAATATTTATAATATAAAAAAAAGTTTATAAAAATTTATATATATATTATTATATACTTAATTTACTACGTATTTTAATTTTAAAAAAAATAAATAATAATTAAATTTTTAATAATAATTTAAAAAAGCAATATTAAATATAGTAAAATTAATAAAATTTACTTTTATTATTGCAATTTAATTTATTTAACTTTATAGCTTAAATAATTAAAAATAAAAATAATATTTTTTAAACTTTAAAGCTTATTAATATTTTTATTTTTATTAAGTTTAATATTATTATTTTTATATTTATTAACAAGTTAATAGCTTATTTTATTATTTACTTTTAATATTATTTTTTAAATTATTATAAAACTTTTTAAGTAGCTTATTTAATTAATATTATAATTAAATTTTTTTAATTATACGTATTTATTATAATTAATTATTTTTAATTAAATATAAATTTATTTAAACTTTTTTATTTAACATTTTAAAACTTTTTAATATATTTTATTATTAATATTTTTAAAATAATGTTTATTTAACGTTTTAATAGCTTTATTATAATTATTTTAATTATTATTATAATATAGCGCTGCTGTTATTTTATTAAAATTTTTATAAATTATTTTACTTTTTAATTTATATATATTTTATTATTTAAACAATAAAGCGGTTTTTTTGCAAAACTGCTTTTATTTATAGCTAAATTTTATAAAAAACTTTTTTATATTAAAAAATTTAAAATTAAATAAATTAATTTTATTTACTTTTTTTAAAGTAAACATAAAAATAATAGTAAGCTTTTTAAAATAAAAACTTTAAACGTTAAAACTTATAATTTAAAAATTATTTTTTTAAATTTTTTATAAAGGTTTTAATTTTTAATACATTTATTTTTAAATTTATTAGCTTTTAAGTAGCTTACTATATAAATATTAATAATATTAAAGTTTTTAAAAATAGTTTTTTTTTTATTTTAATTAAAGCTATTAATAGTTAATAAAATATATTAAATTTATACTATTTTTTTAATATAATTATACTTATTTTTAACTTGTTTTTAATTAATATTAATTTTAAAATAATATATTAACATATTTTTAATGTTAATAAATACTTTTTTTTTTAATTTTTTAAACGTAATTAAAAGCTTATTATTAATTTGCTTTTTAATACTTTTTAATAACGCGGTTTTAAAAGCAAAAATTTAACTTTTAAACGGTTATAAGTAAAAAAAAGCAAAAACTTAACTAAATAATTGCATAAATAATTTATTAAATAACTACGTTAGCATTTAATTGCTAAAAAAAATTTATAAATTTTAAATAATTTTTATAATAAAAAATAAATATTGTAAATTAATAAAATACTTATAATAAAATAATAATTATAATAATTATAAAAATTACTTATTAACTAATTTAACTAATTAATTTATATATAAGTTTATACGCAAAATTAAGCTATATACACGTAAAAACATTAAAGCTACATTATAAAATTTATTAATAAGCATAAACCTTAATAACGTAAAAAATTTAATAATTAATTTAGCATTATAAAGTTAAAAATAGTATTAAAAGTTAAATATTTAAATAAACAATTTAAGTTAATAGCATAGCTAATAAAAGCAATTGCTATGTAAAGCAGCTTTTTTGCTAAAGTAACATAAACCTAAGCATAAGCCTGCTGAATGTTGCCAAACACCCCCTTCTTGTTAATATTTGATTCTTTCTTCACTTACACCAAACAGACACAGATTTTCTGCTATATATAGCCAATCTATTGACAGAGACTAAAGTACCACATGTTTAATGTAACTCGAAATTTTTGAAAAAATAACTTTAAAGTCAGACATGACATTCGACGAGGAGCTTTATTTCTATTACATCACCAATCACTATCAATATTACCTGCAAAGTTGCGTTGTCCTCACCAACAAACCCCTCCCCCTATAAACTGACAAGTTCTTTTTTATCCTGCCTTGCCTTAGCTTGGCTGGCTGCTTGGTCGCCTTCAGAAACTGCATGCAACTTCAGCTTGCATGCAGCTTAATGGACCCAGAGCCACAGTTCAACCCTATCACGGGCCTAAGGCTCTCGTATCCTCCTAATATCTTTTCTCCGATAGGTATTTCACCTACCATGTGTTTGGTCCCCTAAACCTGTCTTTGCGTAGTAGCATTAGATAGCTATCTTATATATATATATTCCTATGACTCCCTCACACAAACGCACAGCGCCGCACTACGGAGCGTAAGAATATAGACTCGGTGTTTCTTCGTCGAGATACGACACGACATAGATCTCTTGGTAACTAAGTGCTATCCCAACTGCATGTGAAAATTTCAGTTTCACTTATCAATAGCGGACCGCAGCGTAGAACGCCCTTGTTGCCTGTCAGACTTGCTCTACTTGTGACATGCTATCTACTCCGTGCAGAGATCCGAGCAATGCATATGACATGCTTCGAGGGGGAAAAAAAAGGAAAGAAACAAAAAACCTCCGAGCCAATAAATTTCGTGGCTTTTGGACGTAAGTGGTAATCCGTAACAGTAACAGTGCGGCTGGAATCCCACCGACAACAAACGAAAATGAGTATTGAGTCTAGATACCCTCAAATGGATATTCTGACGACTTAATTACCAGGACGGGGTTAATAGATAAGGCATGTCATCTTATAACATACTCAAGGTTATTATCCCATGTCAGCCTCACCAGTAAATAGTCGATTTTTATTTCCCTCTCATGCATCTTCCGATTACGCTCTACCGGATATAGCTTCGATATCAAAAACCTGTCATGTTTCCTATCTTTCAGGCTGACGCCACAGAACGGGGGTCAAGATCTTAGTACACTGCATACATGCTAGGTAACTAACTAACCTATTGTCTCCTTTCCTTAGCTTCTCATTATTAGCCTCCAAATGCCACGTCAATACCGCCATGTCGGGTCCCTTTGTCTATTCATATCCATGTTCCTGATCTATATAACAGAACCTTGCTCCATCTAACAAGAAGCTATGAAGTTAGTACATAGGACAGCTAAGATTGCAAGCCTCTACCGGTGCCCCGTGGAGCATGGAGCTTTAGACTAGATCAGCCACCAAAAAGAGAAGAAGGAGAATAAAGGTTGTAATTAGATGTTAATCTTATAGATATCGAAAGAGCTAAAGCGCTCTACACTAGACACGGAACTATAGAAATATTGAAAAAAAATCGTCCATTTATCAGACAGTCCGTATCTATAATGCCAGCATACGCCCGCGCGAGGCCATGCAATAGGTGATGCAGAGGTCCTTGGCCATCAGACACATGGCATCCAGATACCTTTCCCACGATCCCCCCTACCAATGCGAGGTCCCATCCCCCTTTCTGCCATGTGCGATATTCGTGCTAAGCATGTCTCCCTCTTGCTATGCACGACTCGATAGTACGGCAACGAGGGCGGGTATTTTCATACGATCCTAATCGACTCAGCTGTCGACTCATGCCACAACCCGCCCTCAAACAACCAGCATATGCCCACCCGCCGATAAGTCCCAGGTTTCCGCAACGGCAGCAGCAGCAGCCCCCACGCGCATATCGAGCCGGAGGAGCGGTACGGCTCGGTGCGGTTATACACGAAGCCCGACTTCGTCATGACCACGCACCTGAGCCGCAGCCCCGTCTCCAGACACGCCGTCGGGCAGTCCACGAACGCCTGCCCCAGCATCTCGCTGCGCCGCGGGGCATCGTACAGCGCGAGCTTGTTCAGCGCCACCGTGCCCTCGACCCAGGGCTCCCACTGCACGTCCAGCACGCGCCCCTCCACGTCGAGGTGGCCCCCCGCCACCGGGCCGAACGCAAAGTCGCTCCCGTCCACGAGCCGCACGGCGCACCCGCGGATGCGGAAGTGCCAGGCCGCGTCGCTGGTCCACTTCCGCGAGCTCTTCGGGTACAGGGCGCCCTTGTCGTAGCGCACGCCGGCCCAGCTCCACGACGGCGCGAGGTATTCTCCTTCTCGCTCTTCTTCTTCTTCCTGGAGTCCCTGCACGGTGATAGGCGCGAGGGGCCCCGTCGGCTGCGTCCGGAAGATGTAGTACCACTGCAGGTCCACGAGCAGGTTCTCCTTCCACAGGCCGGCCAGGTACGTCATCTGGTTTTCCTGCGCCGCGGTGGCGGCTACGGCCGAGATGGCGGACAGCTTGTCCGTAGGGAAGCTGAGCGAGCGCTCCGCGTACTGCGAGCGCACCTCCACCCACGTGGATGCCACTGTAATAATAGGGGTCAGTGACTGCCATATTGGGTGATTTTAATCTCACCCTTGAGATTATGTCTTGGGAGTCGAAACTCGCAAGAACCTATACGCTTAGCTATGGTAGGCGGTTTTTGACTCCCGGCCCAGGCCGAGAGAGCCCAAGAGGGGGAAGTAAATCCTCAAAAGAAAGAAAAAGATTACTCACGCTCGCGCTGCTTGTGCGCCGCGTCGACGGCGTACCGGTCCAGCAGCCGCTCCGTGAGCGCCGGGTGGCTCGCCACGATGGCCGAGGCCTCGCCGCCGTGGTAGTGCTGCGTGTACCCGGCGGGGCTGAACTGCACTGCAAAACCGGGAAGTCAGTAACTTGCCATAGTTGGGTAGCTTTTCATTTACTCTTCCGGCCGTGTGTCTCGAAACCCATACGGCTGAGATAGGATATAAAAAAAAAGGGGGGGGAGGGGGATAAACGACTCCCGAAATCACACTCACCCGGCGGGTGCCGGTGCTCCTCCCCCGACAGCGCGCCCGGGTCCGCCACCAGCTTATTGCACGTCCACCGCACGCCGCGGCTCGAGAACCTCACGCGGCACGCGGCCAGCGCCCACTCCTGGAGGGTCCAGCCGCGGGAATCGATGGGGTCCCGCGGGCCCGTGTGCTGCTGCTCCTCGCGGAACCCGAGGCTCAGGGTCCCGAACCCCGCGCCGGCGGTGACGCGGAACGGCGGCACTCTGAACACGGGCGGGTCGGGCGGGGCGAGGAAGCTTTCCGAGGCCGCCGCGGACCGCGCCGCGCAGATGGTCAGCGCGCTGTGCTGGTAGATCTGCGCCATCTGCGGCAGCTCGCGGAGCTTGTCGGCGGCCGAGTCCTGCACGATGCACAGCGCGTCGATCCAGAGGTAGCGGAACCCCAGACGCCGCGTCACGGCCAGGGCCTCGGCGACGGCGCAAGGGAGCTTGGGGCCCTCCAGGCGCGCGAGCTTGGCGCGGAGCGTGGAGCGGGTTAGGACGTAGGTCTGCGTGGTGCCCCATACGTAGCTTAGGGTCACGTAGCCTTGCGCCTTTGCGGCGGCGTCGGGTCCGGCACCCATGTGGGTGGCGGATTCGACGAGGCGCGGATGGAGAGGATCGCCGACGTCGATTAGACGGGTAGGGTAGAACGTGCTCGGGATAGCGCATTGGTGGTTTTGCCGGCAGTCGTCGAGCCATCCTCGCACCACCCGCGGCCAGTCTTCGCCCGCGGCAGAAAGCGACTTCCATTCGCGGCTGAAGATTTCACCAGTGTCAGATATCACTTCTAGCCAGAGCGTGGCGAGTGAAGGGGAGATGAATATCCAAGGTTTAGAGCATTCCTCGGTGGGAACAGCCTCGATATCGATGTTGATGAGATCGAACCCTGTCGAGTAAAGGCACTTAATAACGGTCATTTTCAAAGTCAATTTCGCCGCGCAGTCTAGTGACTGGAAGGTTAGCATGCTTTCGTAGTCTATCCCTTCGGGGCTTTTAACAGACGGGCCGGACTGGTAATCGGGGTTTTCAGAAAAGCCTGCAAAGTATTCGTGAGCACTGCCTTTATGACTTTGGTCGTCATTGTCTCGAGGCGGATCGGACACAATGGGTAGCGTTGCTGCTTTTTCTTGCGTCTGGTACCATGGTATATAACGTGCGAAAGACCTTTCATCGTGAAGGGGTATTCCGTATTTCGTAGCAGTTAGGACTGAGTTTCCGATGACGATGCATAACTTGCAACCGCTGAGCATGCTGTGATATAGATCCTTAGCTGGAATTTCACATGTTGAGTGTACCTCAACTAGACCTTGTCCGCTAGACTTGAGTCTCTCATATAGTTCTTCGCTAAACAAATTTGCACAGAGTTGGCAAGGCCATGTGTTACTACTTTCTTGGGGGGTGAAGAAGGGTTGAGGTTCCTGAACTCTTCCCATAAGGCGAAGCATGACGGGCAAAGGACACCAACCACGGTCCTGGAATGTATCAATGGATACACCTTAGATAGGATAAGAGACTGAGAAATATCCTATGAAGGTTTGTGTAAGGGTGTAGGTTCAAGTCAGGACGAAATTCAGATTCAGCATAGTGTTTATTTGACATGATCCTACGGTTTTCAGCTGAGAGAGGCTGAGAAGCGGGGGCGCTTACGGACGATGCTAAAGAAAGGAGCCACTTTCAACCCCATTGTCTAGAAATATTTTGTTGATGCTGCCATTGATAAACTCGGCGCACAGCATACCATAGAGGCATATCCGTAAATTTATTTTAGTGTTTTATTGAAGATGTCTAAAGGGGGTTTATATTTTAAACGTTAGGCTTAGAAATGGCTGGGCAAAAAATGACATTGAATCTAATATATCTACAATCAATACACTCATCGTGTACTTCATACAATTTAAAGAAGAGTGTTCAGTATACTTAACGCTAAGTACATTAATCTAATACCTTTGACTTAATAAGGGTTACAATCACTAGGTTAAAACATGTGTTCAGTCCCTGGTTTTGGAGGAGAAAATCTTATTCATATCTTCCCATTACGGGGCTCCGATGGGAATCCTTATGCTTAAGGAGTATGTAGGTGAAGTAAAGGTCGATAATAATAGCCAGAAATATCCTTTCGATACCTCTGGGGGGAAGGAAGCTGCGTTTCATCCTTAGCATCTCGATATGAAGCTTTTAACACCTCTTTATTTAGGTACGCAATGCCAACCAGTCAATAAGTAAATATGATCATGATACGCAATGAACTACCAATGCTTTGTTTTGTTTTGTGTATAAATGGTGTATAGATGAGGTATAACGACGTTATGCAAAGAGGACTATCCTAAATATTAAGGTACTTTAGTGTGTGCCTTGTGTTACACCACGTACACTGCATCGATCCCATCACATTGTACAGTTAGTCTATTCCTTTCTTTAAGCCCTTTAGTCCCGGAGCCATATAAAAAAACGACAAAATTGTTATACCAAATAAACTTCCATATTGTCTTAGTTGGCAAAGAATATGGATTATACCCTATATTTTGTTCTCTTTTTACATAAGAACGGCAGAGAAGTTATTGGTATATTACTCTATAAATGCTGTCTAATCATTACGTAGGTGTGTATAGAAGATGTAGAGTTGGTCTAGCCGTATATTATTCTTAGTAGAACATATGAAATAGTCGCTAATTCGAGAATCTTGTCTTGGAGACTCAGGTGAGTTATGACGTATAATATTATGCGGTGCATGCTGAAACATACTTTTTGGGGGAGCAGTGAGAGTGCTGCCACTATGCGTGTAAGTGGTGGTGTCTCAAAGAGTACGAGGGTGGTCATAGAATGGAAGTGAGAACTCCTTGAGAGCTTACCTAGACATGAGAGCACAGGGCCGGGATGGCTAAACAAAGTGCTTACCTATCTGTATTTAAAACGACTGCAGTAGCATGCACTTATAGCTCTGGTTTTTCCTACTTATGTATCAAGCCACTCAGTAAGCCTATAGATTCTACTGGTGATAATGACTAACCTAGAAAAATTGGATTAATTTCTTCATATGATATATCAGAAAGGGACACTTCAACTAGGATTCCACGGTCTGTTTTCGGGTCAACCCTTCGATCCCGTCGAGAAGTAATATAGATATGGGATTCATACCGCCTCCGGCTTATCGATATTTCGACCCGTCCCGTCCACTGCACCATGTTCCCAGCCGGTACGCGTGCAGCGGGATCTCATTGCACACGGCAGAAACCACATGACTACGTGGACAGAGCCAGAGCCCGAGCTCCCATGCTACAGAGCTATACTTCAGACGGGTAGAAGCAGGTAGCCATGCTCTCGGTAGCCAACTAGAAACACGAGGGGCGCTATTACACACGTATGTTTGGTAATGGCCATACAGCAGCAGCTTCTGTGACGAAGACTAGTGCAGGTGGCACTCAAGATATTACCTGCTTTGTACTCGACCGGCAGTACCAAGGAAATATCCTCGGTGGGTTCGGCATTGTAGGTAACAGGGTTTTTTTGGTTTCTCTTTTAGAGGGGAGGTTTCAAGCATTTTTCTGTATCCCAAGCGCTAAGCCTTGTGAGACATACCAGCATGTCTATCGGCTTTTCTAAGTCTAGACCCGGACTATACTATCCTAAAGCTTGTGTCTGTTTATTGGCTAGTAGGTTAGGTTAGGTTAAAGTGACGCTGACTAGGTTGGGACACTCAATGTCAATCAATGTTCCGTAAGCGGATAGCTATCATGTTTGGAAAAAGGGAGGGGGTAAGCAAGGGGTTGCAAAACCCAAGTTAGTTCACCTAAGTAACGTAACTAACTTACTACTACGTAGGTAGGTAGGTATTATCATGGCCCGTCACGCGAGCAAACCGCGGGGTATCGGAGCACGAGAATAGAAGTGAGATAAATTTGGTAATTAGATTGGCATTTTTGCAGGGTGAGACTGATGTTATTGGAGGGAGGTGACTACGTGGTACTACTAGATATGCAGCTCTATTACCACTAACCTACTACTACATGTAAGTATGTAGTAGGTTGGTATGTGTTAGGTAGCTATGTCAGGTATACTAGGTATTTTAGGTATGTAAGTAGGCGTGTTGTGTACATGTATGTAAGTTAGAGATGCTACATTTGGTGGTCCGCCGTCGCGGGCGCACGTACCAACCAGATGTGGGAACGGCGGGCGGGACCCACAAGTTTCCATTAAGTCGCTACGTACCCGGTAAGTTGAGGAGGTACTGCGCGAGAGCCGTGGGGTGACGTGACGTCGATTTTTAAAGTAGATCGGCGCGCAACGCAGACGAGGGGGGAATAAAAAAAGAATAGGTAGGTAGCACACTTGATGCATCATCCATCCATTCATACATACCTACCTAAACCTTAGTCCGTACCTAGTACCGGAGGGGATTTGGGAGGGATCTTTAAGAGACTTATATCGAGTACACGGAGTTAGAAAGAAGTGTGAGTATAAAATGAATTGAATTGAGAGTTGGGGTCAATTGTTAGGTATGTAAGTACCTAGTATGTATTGGTATTGTCTCGATATTTATTTTTTAGTCATTCTATTTTTAATTTTAAAAAAGGTGTTAGTTTATCTTTAGACAGAGCTTTATTTTTATTTTATCCCTTACTCATTGTATTTGTTAGTGTGCCTAGGTACTAAGTATACCTAAGGTAAGCACCGTATATAAGCTATGTACCTGGGTTAATGGGTAGAAAAGTTGTTGAAGACAAGGTACCTAATGTAAGAACTTAGAGTCTCTGAAGTTCAAGTTAAGTTGGTTAGGTTAAGCAGATAGATGCCCGACAATTGGGAAGAATGAATTGAGTGGGAAATAAATTAAATTAATGAAGGAAGACAACTTGTCGTGGCAAGTGGGTGTAGTGTAGTGTATGTACAACCAAAAGAGAAGAGCGAGAGGTGGGAACATGATAATAATGGGATGGGAACGCGCTAAGAAAAGGAAAAAGCGAAAAAAAAAGAATTTAGAAAACGCTCGGACCACTTTCAAATTAGTTGATTACTAGGATGAAGGGATCCACCTTTTTTTAGTACTTAGGTAACTTAGTACCGAAATGCACCGCCCATGGCCCGAACCACCCTGACAGTCAGGCAAACTCGCCGGTCCTCCTCCATTTTCGCCTCAACCAACTCATTCATCTTTACCCATTCCACATCTCTTACACTTATCATTCCTCCACACGAGCCACAAGAGCCCCATCTTAGCCTTTTTCAACCATCCAAGTTCATCCCACACACCGTCTAGTAGATATCCCGTATTCCAAAGAAAGAAAAAAAAATAATCACCAGCGAGACCTTGTCCTCACTCTTTTCGGTCCATCGTGTGTTATTTTATTTTATTTTATTTAAATTTTTTTTCTTCTCGTGTGTTCGCTGCTCGTGGCCTCCTCACCCCCCCTTCCCCTCCCCTCTCTCCCTCTTCGCAGCCTACTTTGCCTATCCTCTTTTTTCTTCTTCTTTAACTTCGTCGCGTGCGCGCCTTCAATTAGCGCGCCGACTTTGAGTAAAGGTGGCTGCGATCACCGTTCTCAGGCAAAGCGATACTGAATTATCCCTTCAGCAACACCTCGACCTTGCTCCCGATCTCCATTACAGTCGCCTGGCTATTGACACCGATTCTGACGAGCCGTTGACGATGGCGGCACAGTCCGTGCCTCATCCGTCGACGGATAAGAAGCGAGTTAAGGTCTACGAGCTTCGTAACAACGACTGGTTCGACCGTGGCACTGGTTTCTGTACCGTTGCCTTCACTATTGTAAGCTTCGCTTGCTTAACCTAGCCTTGTAACCTCGGGCGCGCCCTGTTCACGGCCCGATCCAATCGCTAAATCAGGCGTCGCATCTTCTGTGTCGCCCTATGCTAACTGTCTCTTGTCTGCGCAGTCCGAAGATGGCCAACAGCGAGACCCCCGAGTTATTGTCGAGTCCGAGGACCAGCCCGATCGTGTCTTGCTTGAAACGCGAATCTGTAAAGAAGATGGTTTTCATAAACAACAGGGTATGTTGATGCCCGCGCGAACCCCCTATTACTTAGTAGCTATAGCTGGCTAACTAACTAACCATTGTCTTTAGAAACCCTCATAGTATGGACTGAGCCCAGCACCGGTGTCGATATGGCTCTTAGCTTCCAAGAAGCCGAGGGTTGTGCCATGATATGGTACGCGCATTTGTTTTACCTCACCCTCCCACCTCGCACCTCTCGCATCTTCTCCCGCTCGAGTTACATATCAGTTACATATCACCAAGACCAGAACTAATAGATCACACAGGAAGTTCGTTAATGGCGTACAACAACAGTATCATGCCGCAAACGCGCCTGGTAAGCCGCGCAAACCCATTCTTCGCCTCCTGACACTTTACTGATCTACCCTGCACGTAGACGACAGCGTGTCCGATGATCTTGGTATGGACATGCCCAACCCGATATCGCTGCCGCCAGCCTCGATTGCCAACCTCCACGAGATCGAATCGCAAATGCGCCTGATGAGCGGAAGTGCTGCTGGCCGTGATGCCCTCACCAAATATGTCTTGACCGAGAATTACATCGATAAGCTTATCCCTATTGTCACCGATGCCGAGGATCTCGAAAGCCTCCAGGACCTACACCGCCTCTGTAACATTATCAAGATCATCATCCTCCTCAACGACACCAGCATTATAGAGCATGCTGTATCGGACGAATGCGTGATTGGCGTCGTTGGTGCTCTCGAGTACGATCCGGATTTTCCTAGCCACAAGGCCAACCATCGTCAATGGTTAGAAGGCGAAGGTCGCTACAAGGAAGTTGTGCGCATCGAGGACGGCCAGATTCTGCGAAAGATCCACCAGACCTATCGACTACAGTACCTGAAAGATGTTGTGTTGGCGCGTATTCTAGACGATAATACTTTCTCGGTCCTCAACTCGCTTATCTTTTTCAACCAAGTTGACATCGTGCAGCACCTGCAGGCCAACGCGACTTTCCTCAACGAGCTTTTTACCATATTCAAACCTGGCCAGCAAGATACGAGACGGAAGAAGGAGGGCGTTCTCTTCATACAGCAATGTTGTGCCATTGCTAAGAACCTCCAGCCTCCAGCTCGGCAGACGCTGTACAACAATTTCATCGCTCATGGCCTGCTCCAGGTCATTAACTTCGGCCTTAAGCATCCAGATGTGGCCGTGCGAGTGGGCGCAACCGATATATTAGTTTCCATGATTGACCACGATCCCCAGATGATCCGACAGACTATATACCGACAGATTCACGAGAAGCAGTCGCCTCTTACCGATACTCTGATCGATCTTTTGCTTGTCGAGGTCGATTTAGGAGTCAAGTCTCAGATATCCGATGCTTTAAAGGTCCTCCTCGACCAGGGCCCCCCACCGCAGGCCGAAGCCTTTGCGAAGGCAAATGGCGAGTATGCAGCCCGCGCAGCATCTAGATTGCCACCGAACGCAGATCCCCAGCAAGACCAGTTCTTATCCCTTTTCTACGAAAACTCAGCTGTCAAGTTATTTCAACCCCTCATCGAATTGGAAGGCCGAACCGACATGGAATTTACTGTAAAGCAGGCGTCTATGTTTACCTATCTGATCGAGATTCTTTGCTTCTTCATCCGGCAACATCACCACCGAAGCAAGTTCTTCGTCTTGAGCAATAATATTGTTCCGCGTATCGGGCAGCTTCTGCACTGCCCTGAGAAGTTCTTGAAGCTCAGTAAGTTAACTAAATCCCAGGCCCCTCACCACCACTAATTCTTTTTTTTTTCCTATAGTTGCTATTCGTTTCATCCGTCAACTTGTCGGGCTCCAGGACGAGTTTTACGCCAAACACATATCGGAGAAGAAGGTCATTGGACCGATACTCGACGTTCTGATCCAGACTTTGCCGCGAGACAACCTGCTGAGTTCTGCATGTCTGGAATTCTTCGAGTTTATTAAGAGGGAGAACATCAAGGATCTTGAGAAGCATATAATCGAGAATTACCGGGACAAAGTACAGAGTCTAGCCTCCATGGACCTTTTCCGCACCTTCATCGTCCGATACGACCAAACAGGGGGATTTACCGCAAATATGGACTTTTTCTTGGAGGTAGACGAGGACGTTAATCGGAGGAGAGCAAACATCAACACGAGGACGGGGTTAATGGAGCATCTATCCATGGACCAGGCCGAAGAGGAGTACTGGAATACATCTGATGATGAAGATGAGTTGCAAGGAAAGTCTGGCGACCGACCGTCATCCGCCAATGGATCTTCACCGGGCTCTAAATTGCTTGTCGATTATGCTTCCGACGAGGACGGGGATGAGAACGTCGAAGCGGCGGCAATCTCAGCAGACGAAGAAAAGCCGGATAGTGTCACGAAGAAGTCGGAGGATAACCCTACTGACGCTGGACAACCACCAGAACGCCTATCCGAAAAACGTCGACGTGAAGAAGACGAAGAAGACGATTTGGGCAAGTTGGTCCAACACAAGCGTCGGAATAGCACTTCGGCCAGTTCTAATAGTTCGAGTACTTCTGGCGTGCTCCGTAAGAGAAAACCCTTTTCCAACGCCAGGGAAGCTGGGGCCGGCCCCAAGAAGATTGCTATTAGTCTTTCTTCGAACGTCAAGACCGGTAACGCACCGGCCGAAAATCGGTTAGATGACGAGTCGTGAGACTAAGATGATCAAATTTCTTGGCACTCCCCTTTATGCATCACCGTGACTTGGGTTTAAACTGCACCAATGACGATGGGATAGGCGGTCGGCTGGCGTTAGGCGAGAGGATTTTCAAACGTGTGTTTGATAGGAATAGAGCCTAGACCATAGGGAAAGATAGGCATTTTATGGTCGAGTCAAGGGTCAGGCAGAGAATTCCCTTCATATCTTTTTGTCTTTACTTTTTTTTTCTCTTTCGAGACCATCGGCTTGGTGGCATGATTGCCAAGGGAAAAACCACAAGTCGAGGCGGGAACAGGAAAGGGGAAAAAAAACATTGTCATTATCTCATGTACTATAAAACCCGGCGGAGAGCTTTTTTGGTATCTAGGGATAACTCCAGGCAAGCAATTTATCACGGTGTGGCTGGCAGATAAGGATTTGCCTGCCGGAATTGAAGAAATTGGAAGAAATTTGACTGGTTCAATATTGCAATGCTTTACCTTCAGGAAGAACTTGAAATGGGATTCAGACTCTCTACCTTAAGAGTCAAGGATACCTTATTGCATGCAGGATACCTAAGTACCTAAGCTGACTACTAGCTGGAAGAAAGCCATCCGATTTCGATAGGTAAAATGATAGTTACCGTTTTGTATTTTTCTTTACATATACATGCGTATATGTCGGTAAATGGTTGAGCACATCCCCCCTTTTCTATGTCTGAAGTAAAAGTTTTTTGTTAACATGATAACCTTTTCACTTCCCTTTTATGTCTGACCCGTTTACAACTTAGCATCCATCCCACCCACCTCCTTCTCCTTCTCCTCGCCCCCCCTAGGCAAAATCTCAATAACCAGCTTGCCGAACTGCCTGCCCTCGCGCATATCCTCGAACAGCCCATCGACGGCATCCAAGTGGGCCAGCCCGTCCTCCACCACGCGGCTGACCACGGGCCGGATCCGCTTCTCCCGCACAAACTCGACCATATCGCGGAACTCGGCCCGCGAACCCATCGTCGTGCCCCGCAGCTCCAGGTTGCGCATCACCGCTGGCATGGCCCAGTCCATGCGCGGGCCCACCGTCATCCCATAGCATATCACGGCGCCGCCGGGACGCAGGAGACGCACCGCCCGGGCCATGATATCACCCCCCGCGCCGTCGATGATAGCGTCGAAGTAGGGGCGCGAGGGGGGCAGCTGCGAGAGCAGGGTGCGGTCCCAGGAGGGGTCGCGGTAGGACTAAAAGGGGGTGGGAAGTTAGTAGGGGGTGGAAGATTTAAGGAAGGGAGAGACCTGAAAAAATAAGGGGAAAAGGGGAGAAGGAAAAACTCACCACCCCACCACTCGCCCCCAGCTCCCCCCTCGCCCGCCCCAGCTTCTCCCCCGACGAGCTCGTCACGTACGCACGGCACCCGCGCGCAACCGCAAACTGCAGCGCCGCCAGCGCCACGCCCCCGCCGATCCCCGTGACCAGCACGTTGGCCCCGGCCCCCACCGCGCCCCCGCCCGCTTCGTCCAGACCCCGCGTCTTCGTCACCACAGCCCGCCACGCGGTCAGCCCCACCAGCGGCAGCGCCGCGGCCTCCGCGTCGCTCAGGTGCGGCGGGCACGCTTCCAGCTCCGACAGCGCGACCACCGCGTAGTCCTGCGCGCACCCGGTCCCCGCAGCGTGGCCCGCCGAGGCGCCGACCGCGGCGAAGAGGTGCGGGGATTCCGGACCCAGCGGCGAGGCCCGCCAGTTGCGGCAGGGCGTCGGGAGCACGCGCTGGCCTACTGTGAAGGAAGGCGAGGGGGAGGGGGAGGGGTTGATGGACACGATGGTCCCGCACCCGTCGGCTAGGAGCGGCTGCGTGAAGGATATCCCCGGGTACAGGTGCTGCCGGATGAACAGGTCGCGGTGGTTCAGCGAGGCAGTGTGCATGCGCACGAGGGCTTCGCCGGGGCCGGGGGAGGGGATGGGGTGTGTGGTTAGTTCGAGGCTGGGGGGGTGTTAGATTTTGTGTAGGAATGGGATGAAAAGGGGGTGTTTTTGCGATTGGGAGGATGGAAAAAAGGGGGAGGGGAGATATCTGGTAGACTGGACTTACGGGTAGTAGACCTGGCCGGGCTTGCCGTCGATCTTTTTGATCGTGAGAACGCGCGACATGGTTTATTAGGTGGTTGAAGGAATATAGGGGTAAAGTAAAAGATTGTGTGTGAAAAGGGGGGGGGCTTAGGTGAATTAGGTAGGTACTGATAAAACAGCACTCTATTATATAGAGTCGCTTTTTCAACTTATACGTATAAGCTTTTCTTTTCTTTTCTTTTCCCTTTTCCCTTATTTATGTTATCCTTTCGTTATTTTATAATACTGTCGGTAGAACTATTTTACCCAAGTTAAGTAGGTATGTCAGGTATGCAGATAAGTCTCTGGGAAATGATATAGCGGCCAAGCAGCAGCAAGGCAAATAAATAAATTATAACGAGGGGTTGTCGGTTGTCGTTTGTGGATGAATAATACAAAGCTGCAGCGTTCGGGACATGAATCCATTTTCGGCCCCTCTACCTTGCAATCGACCTTAGCATCCCCTGTATGCACATGCATAGCTCGTGTTTTGGTCCACCCGCCCGCCTATCCCCGCGTTCAAGGTGGGAAGCTTTGCTGCTCACCCCACAGTTTTGGGGAACCGAGCCTCGGCTTTGTGTATAGGTACTTCACTATAAATTAGATCTGGTATAAGAGCTATGTCCATGTAGGCCGGGCCAATGGATTTGTATGTCCTACAAGATAAAGAGAAAAATCGAATAAAAGCAATCAGTTCTATAAAAATGATAGATACTTAGGTGACCTAGACGAGTTATATTAATTATCTATACTTCCTCTAATGTTTTTATCACGGATTCGTTATAATATGACGTAGTTATCCATGTATTCGGTGCCAGCTTTTTAAATGTTGTAATCCAGATTGGTATAGTTTGTTTTACTACTGCCAGCACTTAAGTTAAAACACCTTCGTCTAGGTTAGGACTGTCTTAGTTGATATCCAGGACTGTTTTAACTTATGCATATCTCACATCCTGTATTCTGTGATCTATATCTTCCGTGTCAAAATAAGAATATATCAGCTCAAGATTGCGTCATGTTCGCGATCATAGATTCTAGCTATCTAGGAACATTAGATCGGTTCACTACCTACCACTGAAGCATCTAAGATATATATTAACATTCCATTAACCTAGTAGATACCCCCATATGGCTAGAGCAGTGAAGAATTTACGAGGCGGTAGATTAGTGATCTCCAACCTGAAACCAGGCCAGTCGAAGTACAATCTACTACACGGACTACTAGCACTACCACTACCGGCACGTAGCGTAGTTAGGCTATACGAGGAGGCATTGGACCCAGCGACCTAAGACAAGGGAGAAAAAAGGAACACGATTTGCGAAGATCAGAAAGATAAGACATTGAAAGGCTGACCCGGATTCCGTTGAGTCGGGAAGTCTAAATATATATTCCCAGCATTATTAGAACACAGTCTATAACTTGTTTGGTGAGTTCTAAAAATACCTAGTCGGTGGGTGATCATATTATAGCCACCTCTCCCCTTCTATTTCTTTTCTAAAACAAATGATGCTTTCCCTATTTATACATTCAGTATTGTAGTAGCTAGCATAGCAAGTTTAACTGTAATCACGGGCCTACCTCAACTATGTTATGTAAGTTATATTTCGTCTCTCCCAACAGCCAACCAGAATGCAGTGAAATCATACTGATTTATAGAAATAGGTAAATACTTCCTCTCTTCATATGGTTATAATAGGTATCTCCTTCCAAATGTAAATGTACATCGACATACAGCATATGTACCCCTATATTTAGATCAAACGGATTTCTAGTTGAATAGGTACCTACTTATCTATGTAAGAGAAAACAAACATCCCGTCATAACTATATATCTCTGCCTACCATGTAGTGTCTTATGCCTTGCACAGAACATTACAAATCAAGAAATAGGAACGCCCAGGCCGATGAGGATTGCGCTTCGGGATCTGGTACGTGCGTGAAAGCACGTACATCACACTTATCGGGGAAGACGAAAGTGGCAACAGACCAAAGCAAAAGGAGGAAAAAAAAGAAAATAACAACAAAATATGTAGAGAACAGCTCATCTTGCATATCTGGTATACGCAGTAGCACTGATTATTTTTACTATCAGCTAATTATGTATTGACGTTATTATTCTAACGTCTTGTCATCAAAAATCTCAAGTCTCCAATTGCATACAACTAACCCCAAACCCGTCAAGTAGTATTAAAAAGGGACGGAAACACAACAACTTATCCAACTTTATTTTCCCATTGCTTTTTCTTATTCACTCTATTATTCCCTCCAACTCATTATAGACTAGTGTTAGATGCCTAGGCTTTCCCATGATATGTAGGTATATAGTCCGGTTTGGTAGTACAAGGATCGGCACGTGTGTACGTACATACATGTGGGAATTCCCCGAGTCAGGGGTGGATCGAACCTTAAGACCCCCCTAAAAATAATGGTCGCCGTTCACTTTTCTTTCTGGGTATATTACTAAACCTAAGAAGGACCATACATCATATATTTATACACAAACATGCACACCTACATATGCAGATATTATATACAACTATATATATATATACATGCACATATGCACACGCGCGGTCCTTGGCTTGTTTCAAAATTTGACAGACAAAAGCGATTAAATCAAAACAGAGCAGAATAACATCAAATTACATTACATACATGGATCTATATCTTCTCCTGCCTCCATCCCCGAGCAAATATCCAATAAGATGATTTTGATATCCCCGAAGGAGGGAAATGATAGCGAAGCAATACCAAGTTGTGTACCGCCAGCTCTTGCCAAATGGGCATATCAGTGCCACGAAACGAACAATGATGGATCATGTCGTGGTAGGTAGACAACAAACGTTATGTATGGAAAAGATCTAGATGCCCGCTGACGATGTAAGTGGGTATGGTATGGGTCATGCATTAAAAATATTTCTTCTTCGTCTGTTCCCCGCGTCCACTGCCCCCGTCCGTTCATTCCCATGTCTTGGGTCGTCCCACTCCTATCTCATCCCATCCCGCCCCGGTGGATTACCTAGGTAGTGGTAGGGGCTCGATGGAAGAACCCGGAGGGAAGGTTACTCTTCTCGGCTATACGGGGACCCCTAGCTTGGGTATAGGGCAAGGTTTGCAGATAAAACTCCACTCGTCGCAAGCACGCCAACCGACTCGTAGAAAAGGGAAGGGGGGAGATGGTGTATATTTGCCTACATAATCAGGGACCCCTCCCGGTCGATAAGATGCGATCATGATGTCGAGGTGGGAAGAAAAAACATCGCCGACCTTTCGAGACGGTCTATGTCCGGGGAATGCGTGGATCCTTCTTTCTGAACGACCCCCCGACGCTAGCTAAACCTAAGCAATCTAAAGCGACGAAAAGTTGCGGGTCTTTCTTTCCATCGCCACCATTCACACTAGATAGATAGGCTATATAAAGGAATCGATGTCCTCCCTCCCGTTTCGAAAGATGCATGGTAGTGAAAGAACGAAGAGAAGGGACCGAACTACCCGGATGAGCTAGGGCGCTTTTGTTATTATGACTAGACTATGACTTACTGATGTTAAATATATATCATCTCCCTCCCCTTTTCGAATCGGTCCATCGATATTCCCTCAAGACCCTTTCCTCTAGGTCTCCTCTTACATATTACCTATTCATATAACAAATCTTCATCTTGAAGGGATAATACAGTATGGCGGGAGCTTTCGTGACGGGAGCTAGCTTCGGCGCTGCCCTAGCAGCAGCAGGTATCTACCAGCCAGATGTGATTATCGCGCAGCTAGAGCTGGAGAACTGGCACATGATACAGACATTCCTGACAGCGTCCGGAACGAGCATGTCAGTACCCTAGTATATTTCATTTCACCTTCACTTTGCGTTTCCCCCATGTGACCGGAGACGAAGGCTTTCCTAGTCGACGAGACTTGAGCTTAACTAATACTAGAAACTAACCACTCCCTCCCCCCAGGCTCATCGTCACTATATCCCGACATCTGGGCTACATTAACATGAAACCCCGGAGCTACTCCTCCCTCGGCATCCTACCCACCTCGCTCGACGGCAACATCATCGGCGGGCTCTTCCAGGGCGTAGGCATGGCCCTCGCCGGTGCCTGCTCAGGGACCGTATTCGCACAAGTCGGCAGCAGCGTACGTTCGGGGCTCTACACGCTCGGCGGCGCTATGCTCGGTGGCGTTATCTGGTCCGGCGTCCTCCGGGACGCCATCCAGCGACGCAAACAAGCGCGCGCCTCGCGCCAGAAGAAAACACACCCGAGCAACAACAACAAGGGCGAATCCACCACCACCACCATCCTCAGCGTGCCCGACCTCCTCGGGACCCAGTCCTCGCTCCCCGCCCTCGCCCTCATCGAGACCGCGTTCGCCGCCGCCGTCGCCGCGGTGTCGCTCCTCGGGCTCGCGAAGAAGACCACCGGCGCCCTGGTCGACCCGGTCACGGGGGGTTTGCTGGTCGCCGGCGCGCAGCTGGTGTCGATCGTCACGCGGGGCTCGCTGCTGGGCACGTCGACGTCGTTCGAGGAGCTGGGCGACTACGTGGCGTGGTGGGTGCTGGGGCGCGGCAAGCCCACCTCGCGCAGCGCGCTGGTCCTCGTCGCGGGCATGATGGCCGGGGCCCTGGGGGTCTCGTTCGCTATGCCCCCTCAGACGGCGGCGGCGGCGGCTGGCGCGGTGAAGCCGCTCGTGGGCGGCGCTCTGATTGCGCTGGGGTCGAGGATGGCGGGGGGTTGCACGTCCGGACACGGGATCAGCGGGATGTCGCTGCTCTCGGTGTCGAGCTTTGTGACGATTGCGGCGATGTTCGCGGGGGGCATGGGCACGGTTGCGCTCTTGAAATGAAGATGATTTGAGATTTTTGGTATTTTGTATTTTGTATATATCTAGATCTACTGCCTACATGTTCTAACACATACTTTGACCGGGATCGAACTTTCACACTATAAAACTGTATGTATAATTGCCTGCTTGGCGTTACCCTGGTGGCGGTTTCAAAAAAAAAAAGGATCGGTTCAAGGTGACGGCACAGAAGAAAGACATAAGAAGCAAAGAAAACAACGCATAAGGCGGGACCCCCGTCTCATTTCGGAAGTAATATGCGCGTGTGCATACATGTATGTGTGTGTATGTATGTAAACCAAAGCGAAACATCTCACGGTCCTCTCTGTCTCGTCTTGTTGATGTTCGGCGATTACTCTTGAGCACGAGCCGGCAGATCCACAAGTTCGGGCATCTCTCGGCCACCTGCGACGTTGCCGTACCCACAACGACGGGACATCGGATCCGAAAAAGATAGTACAGGTCCACTATGGACTTACTGAAGAACAGACACTTAGGACATTGCTTCGTACTATACTTTCTCAGAGGGGCCGCAATTTTATTAAGGTGGCGAAGATATTCCTATCAAGTTACAATCATTCGTCTGATAACTACATACCCTAACTTACTAGTCCGCTAAAGAAGACTTTAATCCACATTGTGATCTAAGTTGGTGGTAGGTAGTAGATAGTTAAACAGACCCACTAGCACTGGTAGATACGGTGTATGAAGTGAGAGAAGAGATGCCAGTCGTCGCTAGTGCCATAAGTACCTAGTAGATATGTAACCTTAGTAGTTATGAAGATTCCATGAGATAAACGTAGGTCTTTCAATTAAGGGTGTTTTGATTAAAATAGTAGATATCTTGAATTTCTAAACAATAAGTTTGTTTTTTATAAGTGCTTTCTAAAGTCCTTTCTTAATTAAATCGAGCCCTGTAAATTTGACCATCTTATGTATTACAATTTATTGACAAAACATCAATATTGGTTCACAAAATATCCTCACATATTACATTAAAAAGTATATTATATAAAAATTGTATATATACATTGTGCTGGTGGTTGAGGAGACCCCTACCAACATATATGAGTCTGTGAGAGACTGGAGACTGTATATAGCTTTGGGTTAGAGACATTTCGCTATCATATGTTTTACTTATACTGAAAATGACTTACAGTTGAAAACAAGACAAAGGAAATAATTCATCTTCATAAGGTGTAACTACGTAGCTAACTGTTTAAAGAAAGAGGAGGAAGGCCAAAACTATCTTCACAAAGTAACGTATTATATAAAACCAATATATAGTTCCTGGCTCCCCTAGTCCCTACAACAATAGTATATATATATGAGAAGAATTGTATGTATTTTTTGGGTTCTATCACCACGAAGCTTTTCCTACCCCATCGAGCTGATACCTACAATTCTGCCTCAGCCTTATTTTGGGGACAGACCGTCAATTGAGGAAATAAGGAGACTGGGTGTACGAAATGAATCAACTTTTACGATTTTGAATTTCTGTGCTGATACCTCTGGCTCAAACAAGACATACTACTCGCTAGCGCTTAGCCCATCGGCTAAGGCAACCTATAATATACTCACACGAATGACAAGGAAGCAAATCCGCACAGACAAATCGGCAAAAGCAACACGTCAAGCTACACTAAATACCCGAAATCAGATCGAAGACCCTAGGGAGACCAAGCCTATACAAGGTTACTTTATCCCAGGAGGAAGCTGGTTCATCAGGCCGTTCTAAAACGAATACTCTAGTTTTTGAATGCAGGCACTTACACCACAAGATTACCTGGGTGTGTGGGATTCTCTCTCAAAGAGAATTAAACTTGTCACATAAACAGATAGGAGAAGTCAATTGTATAATAAGAATCATCAGACATGTATCGACTAGTCTCTGGCAATTGGCCTTCAAGATACCCCTGAACGCCACTCTCCTAACGGTCACACTGTATTCTTTTCAGCTCCTCTCAGCGGCCGTTATCTCATCCAGTCAGCAACGCATGAATCCACACATCTCACAGCCGTGGCTGCTGACGCTTGCCATATTATATTTGCTTACTACTATTCGATAAACTTCAATATTGTCTCACCCAGCTGAGTAGAATTGCTGGGTATGTTACCTGCTCCTGGGAAAACGTTACTAATTCCAGTGGGACCTGTCTTATGGCGTGTGTAAGCGACGACCACAAAAGAAAAGTTTATCGCGCGATCTTCGCTTCAATAGGTAATACCAAGGTATGCCGTATCATTGGTCAATAGACGAAGAATGTGTCTACAAATAAGTGAACACTCCCCCATCGATCTGAATGATTGATCTCGGTCTACATAATATTAAGTTAAGTTTCGTTAGTATCACATTACGGCTTCACAGCCCTCATCTGTAAAATCATGATGTGGTATACTAATATTCTTACACTGGCCCTTATCACCACCACCGTCCGCGCGTGGCTTCCACAGGACCGAGATCTCGCAGCATTCAACCGGACTACTCCCATTGAGAGGCTCGACAAGCGTTTCGAACCTAACTTGCCTAATGGTGTTACCAAAATCCGCGGAGTCAATTTAGGTGGTAGGTTGACGCAACTTATCTCTTCGAAAGAGGCATCTCAAGCTTACCAATCAATCTAGGCTGGCTGATCTGCGAACCATGGCTAATGCCAGATGAATGGAGCAAAATGGGCTGCGACATGAACGCAGACCCTTCGGAATTCGATTGCATGCTTCATCATTACACCGGCGACAATCGTGCGGAAGGCAACCGGGTCTTTGAAGAACACTGGAGAACCTGGGTTAATAGCGACACAGTCCAGTCGATCCACGACGTGGGGCTGAACACCATCCGCATCCCCATCGGCTACTGGTCTTACACCGATATCGTCGACACGGCAAGCGAGCCCTTTGCTGACGGCAACGCCATGCTGCCCTACCTCGACGCCGTCGTCCAGAAGGCCACCGACCTAGGAATGTACGTGATCATCGACTTCCACGGCGCGCCCGGCGGGCAGCAACAGGACGCCTTCACGGGGCAGAACCCCAACCCGGCGGGGTTCTTCAACAGCTACAACTACGGGCGTGCCGAGCGGTGGCTCTCGTGGATGACGGCGCGCATCCACAGCAACCCGGCCTACGCGTCGGTGGGCATGATCGAGGTGCTCAATGAGCCGGTGTCGAGCCACGACGGCAGCCGGTACCCCGCGCCCGGCGAGGTGCCGGGGCTGCTGGACGAGTACTACCCGAACGCCCTCAAGGCGGTGCGCGACGCCGAGGCGAACGTCGCCGACGACCGCAAGCTGCACGTGCAGTTCATGTCGCGCAACTGGGGGTCGGGCGACGCGCGGAGCAACGCGGGCGTGGCCAACGCGCCCATGACCGGGTTCGACGACCACAACTACATCGGGTTCGCGCAGGGGGACAACAACGGCGACCCGTACAGCCTGCTGCACAGCGCGTGCAGCGACTCGCGGGTGGTCGCGGGCGAGGACTTCGAGATCACGGGCGAGTGGAGCATGACGTCGGGCGTGGACTGGCAGGACGCGGCGTTCTTCCGGAGGTTCTTCACCGCGCAGCAGCAGCTGTACGAGAAGCCCGGCATGGCCGGGTGGGTGTACTGGACGTGGAAGACGGAGCTGAATGACCCACGGTGGACGTACTCGTATGCGACGTACCTGAACTATATCCCGACGGATGCGGCGGGGCTGGAACAGAACGTTTATCAGGATGTCTGCGCGGGATACACGTAAAGGCAGTGTTGAGCGAGTATAAGGGATGTTTGCCTCTCAATGTAACCTAGGTATAGTGTTTGTTCCTAGGTAGTTATACAGCAATTTTCCAATCCCACGTCTGATGCGAGTATCAAGAGGAACAAATAACCCATCTGGTTTGTTATTGAGTAGTAGTACATGGTGAGTGGTTGTAAAACTCGATCTTACCTATATGAAGATGGTGTGTTGCTTAGGTTAGATCAATATGCCTTTTTATCAATTCGTCTAAACTATACGGGAACAGGGGTCAGGATGGTTTGGTGTCTAGATGACATAACCTATAGGTACTAGGTATATAAGTCGAATTGCTAATCGTAGTAACTGTGGCTTTTTATTTTTAACTTGAGGCGAAGTCAACCCGGAAATACTATGTACAAGACAAGGTAGGGCTGCCTTGCGCAGTTTGCGATCACCAAAGTGGAGAACACTAACGGCATCGTACATAGCAGGGGCTGCAGGGGACAAGGACTTGCAGGGGAGGAGGGGTTTTAGGTTTTACTCCGCTAAAAGCTAGAGCTGGACAGACCCTGCCAAGCCTAGAAGCTGACGTTTGCGCTGATGCAGCAAGCCTTCGAAAAAAACGTGGCCATTTCAAAGTTCAAAGTTATTATTAAAGTTTTATTCTAGGTTACATGGATAGTACTTATACTTACATAACCTAGGTAACCTGACCTAGTACTTATCTATTCTCAATCCCGATCTATTTCTTAGCAACCTGAACCTTTACATATACCACCTTGATGCGGCAGAAATCACCAACCAACAAATAGATATGTAAAAAAAAGAGGGAGTTTTGCTGTGATCGCCTTCTCGTCCCGTCCTGTACCGCTCAAGCCAAGCAGGATCAACTCCATTTAATTTGTGTGTGTGGGACTGACTAGTAGCGTTCACTTCAATCCTCCTCCAAGGCACCACCAAAATGGATTCAATGGATTCAATGGATTCCCTCATAACCGCTGTGAAGGAGACGCCTTCTCATATCTTGTTAGCCGCCTTTGTCGCGCTAGTCGTGGTCGCATTCTATACTGTAAGTGGGCACCTTACCTGTTCAATCCTCTCTTTTTGCTAATGCTATATGCGCTCGCTCTCCAGCTCTACGCTGTTCTTCACCTTGTTGCGCCCAAACCCCGCCCCGTGCTCCCGTCCGAGAGAACCTACATTACCACGACCCCCAATGGCAAAGAAACTGTTACACGCCAGCTGCCGTGCTGGCACGACCGATGGCTAGCCGAGCGCCACAAGAGCGAGACCCAGGACCTGAACAACCCCCATGCGAGCTTCGTTCCCGACACCGGATCCATTGAGCCGGCCGAAGTGCGCATGAGCGTCGTCTTCCCCGCCTATAACGAAGAGGACCGCATCCTGCCTACGCTGGAAGAAGCCGTCGAATACCTCGACGCCACCTTCGGCCGCTCTACCCACCTGAACCCCAACACCATCAAGAAGCCCTTATCCAGGTCTCCGAGTCCCCGCCGCCACCACATGCTCAACGCGCCGCGGGAAGACCTGACGGGCTACGAGATCATCATCGTAAACGACGGCAGCAAGGACAAGACCGTCGACGTAGCGCTGCAGTTCGCGCGCGAGCACGGGCTCCACGACATCCTGCGCGTCGTGACGCTGGAGAAGAACCGCGGCAAGGGCGGCAGCGTGACGCACGGCCTGCGCCACGTGCGCGGCGAGTACGCCCTCTTCGCCGACGCCGACGGCGCCTCCAAGTTCAGCGACCTGGCCAAGCTGCTCGAGGGCTGCGAGGAGGTGGTCGACGGCAGCCACCGGGGCCTCGCCATCGGCAGCCGCGGGCACCTGGTCGGCAGCGCCGCCGTGGTGCAGCGCTCGGCCCTGCGCAACTTTCTGATGCGCTCCTTCCACCTCGTGCTCATGATCCTCACGCCCCCCGCCACCTCGCGCATCCGCGACACCCAGTGCGGCTTCAAGCTATTCTCGCGCGCCGCCCTGCCCCACATCGTGCCCTACATGCACGCCGAGGGCTGGATCTTCGACATCGAGATGCTCATGCTGGCCGAGTCGGCCCCCGCCGTCCCCGTCCTCGGCAGCGGCGGCGCCGTCATCGGCACCAGCCCCGGCATTAAGGTTGCGGAGGTCCCTATCGACTGGCACGAGGTGGGCGGGAGCAAGCTCAACGTCATACAGGACAGCATCAAGATGGCCCTCGGCCTCGCGGTGCTGCGCGCCAGCTGGATGATGGGCGTGTATCGGAGACGGCTGACGTGATGTGGATGCGGCTGGGGGGAAAGGGGGAGGGAGGATAGGGATTATGTATAAGGAAACATGAAAGGGAATATAGGGTTAAGATAAAAAAGAAATAAATAAATGAAAACGGCTCATGGGCTTGAGAGTTAATTGGTATCGTTTGTGATCGGTTGCCTTTGATGTGTATGTATTGATATGCGATGGCCTTTTGCATTTGTTATACCCAGGTTTTGAAATGGAGCACGGGGTTGGACGGTTAGGTAGCTTAACCTAACCTAGCTATGTACCTAGTATCCCGAGAGAGAGAGAGAGAAAGAGGAGAGCGAGATGGCCTATTCTGCAAGGCAAGCAGACATAGAAGGAAGGTTTGATATGTACTGACTGCACTTAAGGGGCGGCTTGGCTGGAGAGCGGTATCTTTTGGGGTGCGTATATTGGAGAAGAAATATAATATATATACATAAACTTATTTTTTCGAGGGGAGGGGGTGCGGAGGGAGGGGGTTGAATGGTGCTGGGGAATTATAGAAAGGTCTAGCCTGAGGTAGGTATTATAGCTATGGAACAATGAAAGGGGATAGGGTGGATTATATTGCGTAGCTGGCTAGGTAGATTAGGTGTCCTGCGTGAAATGCTTCCTATTTTTGAAGCCCATTCCTTCATTTCCGCTCTCCGCTCTCCCTCCCCCTCTCTCTGTCTACCCAAGGTAATCCGGTAGTCCAGCAGTCCAGTAGAGAGGCAAACCAGCTATCGGCGTATCCAAATAAACCTTGGGTACGAGGGAGGCGATAGCAGGTGTCGTGGGATTGTATATATAACCCATGCCATCGGTGAAGAAGAGGAGCGGGGTTTGGGGTTTGGAAGGTCAGCCGTGAGAAGAAGGATATGAGACGAGAGGTAGCTTAGATAGCTACGTGGAACGAAACATATCGAACTCTACCTAACCCTCACCCTCTAGAGAAAGAAAGAAAGAAAGTTCCGCTTCCCACCCCTAGCTAGCTGTATCCTACTCTGCTCCCTATATTCCGCTCCGCTACCCATCCAAGCACCGCGTGCTAGGCAACGGGAAACCCGGCAACTTACACCTAGACCAGTTCGCACAGGATTACATAGAAACGCGGAGGTTACACCAACGCTAGTCAGAGGATACATGTTATATCGTGCGGCATGCCAAACTCAGGGGTGCTCGAACCCATCAACGAGACAAGAAGAGAAAAAGGGGGGGGGAGGGGAATAGCAAAATCCTTTTTCTTTCATAAAGTAGGTTAACCTGCTTGGCCTCTCCTAGCCATCTACCTTTGGTTAACCGTCTTTGCCTAACCATCTACCTCTCCCCTTTCTTCTTATTCCACGTATCTACGAACCACACCCTAACCCCCCTTTCTACACCAGTCCAGGTATTCTCTAATGTTGCCAGGTTAGCTTACACTATCTCGCCTCTCCCCGTCATGCTGTAAACAATGATATAACCTATCCTATGCATTACACATAACCAACCCTATACACACAGTCCACGCCATCCGCCTTTCTCCCCCCTCTTCCCCCCCCCTTCCCCCTTCCCCCTTCCCACCCCTTCCCTTCCAAGCAGAAAACCCCAAGTCACAAACACACATCTAAGTTATCTTCAGCCCTAACCCGCAGCACCAGAGCATCACGACCAAGGCCAATGTAGAACACATAACATAATATATTTATTTATTCTAGGTATAAAATAAAAAATAATAAAAAATAATGGGTATAAAAACCGAACTATATCTTAAATTCTCTTGAACATCTCGTTTATTTTTCTCGTTTAATAATGTTATCTTTCTCGCTCGCTTCTCTTATATACCCCCTTCCTCTCTAAACTCATACCTTTCAGAGAGAGAGAGAGAAAAAAAAAATAAGCGTCATTCCATTCCATTACTACCAGCAAACCCAAGTAAAGCTTAATTTAGGTCCTGATTTTCTCTTTTCTTCTCTACTCTCTTCTTTCGTATCCCCCTCACTTTCCTTCCCTCCTCTCCCCTTGCTTACCTTACCCTACCACATGAGCTCCCTCCACATGACGGGCAAGAACACCACGCTGGCGGTCCACAGCAGCGCGACGGCGTTCCACAGCAGCACGGGGATCTTCCACAGGCCGGTGTCGCGCCAGTCGAGCCAGATGGCGAGGAAGGCGACGGAGAAGAAGTGGTAGGCGAGCACGAGGGGCTTCTGCAGCAGGCCGCCGAGCAGGCCCATGGGCTGGGCCACGTGGCCGCGCTCGAAGTAGGCGAAGCAGCCGCGCTGCAGCTTGGCCAGGTTGGCGTCCTCGGCGGCGAAGAGGCTGTAGAGGGCCTGGGCGAGCACGTTGATGATGGACGTGAGCTGCTTGCGGCGCGCGTAGAAGCGGGACATGGCGGTGGCGACGGCGCGCGCGTCGCCGAGCTGGGGCACCTTCTCGGGGGCCAGCTCGTCGGCCAGCACCGCCACGTCGTTGAAGGCCACGGTCATGCCGCCGCCCGTGAGCGGGTGCCGCATGTTCATGGCGTCGCCGAGGATCAGCATGCCCGGGATGGACTGCCGCGTCGGCGGCAGCCAGCTGTTGGGCATGGACTGAGGGATCTTGGCGTCGCGCTCGAGCGCCGCGCGGAAGGACGGCTGCACCGAGGCCGGCAGCGCGGGCAGCACCACGTTGGCCATGTAGCCGCGGACGCCGCCGTTGGCGGGGGAGGCCTCGGGCAGGCGCTCGGGCACGTCGACGAGGACGCGGGTCTCGCGCGAGCCGATCTGGTAGAGCAGGACGGGGGCCGAGGCGCCGATGACGACGTGGCCGTGGTTCGGGGAGGGGAGCTGGCAGTCCTGCAGCTCGAGGGCGTAGAACTTGCTGCGCACCACGGGGGTCTGGGTCAGGTACTGCTTGCGGAACTTAGAGGCGTAGCCGTCGGCGACGATGGTCAGCTGGCCGAAGAAGGTGTCGGGCTCCTTCTTGCCGGTGCTGGGGTTGAGGGTTAGGGTCTGCACGCCGAGGATCTCGGGGTTGTGGTCGCCCTTGATGGTGTCGACGGCCTCGGTCTCGACGACGGTGATGTTGGGGTGGTTGAGGCACGCCCGCCGCAGCTGCATGATGAAGCGGCCGTGGTGGAAACTCCGACCCTCGGGCCGCGGGAGCTCCTTTTTGGGGTGGGCGGATCCATTAGCGGCGGCGATGGGCTTGCCGCTGTTGTCCACCAGGCCCTCTACGCAAGGGTAGGGCATCTCGACATTCTTGCCGTGGAAAAAGACGCTGAAGCCGTAGCATGGTACAGCGTCAATGTCGTCTACGCAGTGACCCAGCCCCAGCTTCCGTAGCGAATTCAGTCCCCCGGCCTGCAACAGCTCGCCCACAATGCGATTGGGTTCCTTCATCCATCTCTCGAGCAGTATAACGCTTCGTCCCTGGTTGGCAAGAGCAAAGGCAACGGCACAGCCAAAGACACCGGCACCTACTACCACGACATCGGCCTCGTGGTAGGTGGTCCGCCGGAGGGCGAGGTTTTCAACGGTGCTGGTTGTTGCGCTCATGGGGAATTACTAGGTCGGTTGTATTATTATATTATTTATTAAGTTGGTTGCTATATTCACGATGGTCGGATCTCGATTCGAGAATAGATGTCGTTTCTCATCAATGGGTATGAATTGGTGTTTCTTTAGGAGAAGAAAAAAAATACGTAAAAGAGAAGAGAGGTGGTAGTCGGTGTGGATTGGTTATGGATAGGATTGGTATGGTAGGTATGGACGGGGGGGGATGATAAAAGTTCGGAGCGGTAGTTCGGAGGAGGAAGAAAAAAAAGAAAAAAAGAAAAGATAAAGAACAAATAATAAGAAGGCCGAGGGTTGGTGAGATTATGTAGCTTGAAAGTTTATAACCTTATAGCCTGTACCTTGTACCTTGTACCTTGTCAATTGTGAAGTTTAATTGGTAGCCTTGCGTTTATTAGTGTTATGTGTTAGGCACAATACAACAATAAACTGCAAGGAGAAGGAGAGACAGAGAGAAAGGCAAGTACGATGACAGCTACAATCAAAAAGTCGGAGAAGAGAAAATTCTGGCGTGTTTCCAAGAGCCGATTCGTAGCGCACATCGGCGTGTCTCAGATCATGATGGGTCGATTTGTCGAACCATGCACTAACTTTGGTTAATCTTTCACCTTTTTTTTTTATTGTTAATTGATTTTTTTCTACACTTTAAACCACCCCTGGTCCATGCTACGAAATTTGGTCCCTTGGATAGAGGAGGGAAAAGACAGACACACAAAAAAAATAGGGGGTTGTTAGTGTACATATGTATACTACACTAGCGTGTAAATGGAATATAGGTAGCGTGAGTTGGTAAGTCTGGTCAGCCCAGGCACGTGGATTTGCCCCATATAAAACACCCCAGTTAACAGCCGTTGCTGCTTTTGATTGGCCCTTGACCAACAATATCCGTTAAGTCCCTACCCTACATAACCTATTTACTTACTACCTACCTTGGCCGTATGTACACGTACACCAACTACCGAATAAGTTTCTATACATGGTAGGTATTCTAGAAGAAGGCATCTAGTGTTTTTTTTCTTCTTTTTTTTCTTTTTGGCGGTCAATTGATGATATCTTTTGCTAATCATCTTTAATTGGCATCGGATTGGTCTTTTCTACACTGCATATGAGCTTACCTTGAATCAATTGCTCGTACCTAACGTATGTCACTTACTCCAAGTACGGAATAACATAAAAGTAAATAACCGACGCATCTGCATTTCAATACCGCCAGATGTGATTTTCCCAGCCCAGGTCTATCACTTGTTCTAGATCCCCCATCACTATCCTTATCCTAATCCATCGACATAAAAGGTAACGAAAAATCACGTGGTAATACCGCAAAATCAGAACACTTCATACGTCCACGTAGCTCCAATAAGGCGGTTTTTTTTTTCTCTTTTTCAATTTCCCCCCTTATAAGACGGTCAATTAACATGTGAAAAAGATATCCACATTTGATTTGGTGTAGGTACGTCCCATGCTTGGAATGGATCTAGAAATATTATGTAAGTTAGTAGCAGTGACTTTCTCGGCTCCGAGTCGTTGGGACACATTACACTGCTCCGTTCTAACCTGAAAACTGACCTCGATTCTCTCGGTCTTTACCGTCTACCATCTCGTCGTTGTGACACAAGAGCCGTCTAAGTCAAGTCACATTTATGATAGGTAGTGAGTGTTATAGTAGCACCGCGGAGGCAATTCTAATTTATTTCTTGTTGTATTTTGTTTTCGTTTTTATTTACTTTGAATGTATATATATATATATTGTCCTTTTATTTAGGCCTTCCCCAATAATGCATTTAAACCCATCACGCATCATCATAATCCCCCCTCATATTGACTCCCCCTATACTATACCCAAGTGATGCGAATGCAAACCCTGACGTACTGTACATATGTAACTACATATCTATAGACATCAACCTCCCCTTTACCTTACCTACATAGAAACAATACAAAATGATTTTTTTTTCGCTTGATATACCCACTCACCGATTCATGTTTATAAGTAGTAGCAGCAACAACAGTTAACATAGAACTTAATTTCAAAAAACCGCTGTAAGTGATCGCTGTACGGGCGTGGGTACGTGCTTAGTCGGTGGTAATCCCACCGTGTCAGGGTCCGATCTCTGGTCTCTCTTGTCTCTCGAGAAGCCATCCGCATTCGACCATGTCTCATCACCATCGCTCTCTTCTCGGAACCCATCCATCTCTTTGTCCTCATTCCCACCATCATCATCATCATCATTACCGTTCTGCAAATCCTTAAGCGCTTCCCCCATGATCTGCAGCGTAGTCTGTGAAATCAGTTTCCCCTCTCTCAGCTTCTGCGCCCTCCTCTCCCTAACCATCTCGACGCCGCGCTGCACAATGTCCTGCAGGAAGATCCTAGCGTCGTCGCGACGGATCTTGGCAAGGTGGCGCCTCGCACCCTTAAGATGTGACAGCACCGTTCTGTCATCCGCGAACCTGCTCTCGGCAAGGTCCTGAAGCAGCCCGTGCAAGCCCTCCGCGTTCCACGTCTGAAGATACGCCATGAGCAGGGCGCGGAAGCTCTGCCGCGAGAAGCACTGGTTCGACTCGCCGCGCTTGTCCATGGCGAGCCTGCATAGCGCGATGGCCTTCTCCAGCTGTCCAATCTTGACGCACACGATGGCCATGTGCGTCATTACCGACGGCTCGATCTCGATGTGTATCGCCTCGAAGCTGTTGGTGATGTTCCGCATGTGCAGCAGCACGTCTTCCGGGCTGGACTGCAGCCGATCGATCTGGATCTTGATAAAAGTCGCTACGGCACTGCCGACGTAATGTCCTTGCTCGTGAGCATTGCGGATGAGTAATAGTGCTTGGTTCGGAGCACTGATGCGCTTGTTAAGGGCCGCATAGACAGCTAGCCGGAGACAGTGACGACAGAAGGGCATCCCGAACCGTTTTGCCCGGCTAAAGATCTTAATACTCGCAGTGGGCCGACCCCGTCTCACTTCATGATACATGGCTTCGTAAATATCCCGTGTGCTCGTTGTTCTCCCCAGGTATGCTAGCCTGTTAATCCGAACAACTCTAGGACGGATACGATGACCAGTTGCTCGTCTGTATGGCTTACTCAATCGCTCCGCTTGGCTCATAATCCTATGGGTTGAATCGTCGGGGAAGCTCCGGTTTATGCGCTCCATTTCGAGGTAAAGCCGTTGCAAGTCCGGGAATGAGAGCTTCCAGATCGACTGGGAATTCCATAATATAGAGTTGCAGAAACTTGAATCCATACCATAGCCAGCCTTGCCGCAATACTGGAGCCATGATATGAAGCCCTCCGTGTCATGACCTTCTCCATACTTGCTCGCCACGAGCGTGACGATGTATCGATGCATTCGCACACCCAATTCACTAGTATATTTTTCCACAAGCCCTCGGATATCAGCGATGGGGTGGTCTTTAGAGAATACGTCCAATATCATAACAAAAACGTCATCATACTCTTGCTGCCGATTCCCTACGCGGCGACACATGTCCTCAAAAGCCTCGTGCACGGCAATCCAATTCCCTTTCTTGGCCTCTAATACCGCCATGTACCCATTTAAAGAAATATCCCAAACCATGTAGGGATATTTCCGAGTTATCTCCTCGTAGTAGAATCGTACTATATCTTCTTCACCTGCCTTGAGAGCAATCTCGGCCATAGTTCGGTAAACGCCCTCCGGGTAAAAAATCTTGTCGAGTAAACCAATAGATGCGATTTCGTCGAAAAGCTCCTGTGATTGGGCGAAGTCTTGTTTGCGCTGCCAATGAGCGAGCAGAAGCTTCATAACCCATAAACTCCTCAACGCTCCTTTTTGGGGGCATTCCATCTCCTTGAACGCCCGGAGTACTAGCCTAACCTTTGAACCGTTCATGGCTCGAACTGCCTCGACGACGTAATTGACTGTCCTATTGAAACACCCCTCTTTAGGCTTCATTTTGGAGTAGTTCAACAAGAAGCACTTGATTACGTTTTTGTAATCGCCGTAGTGGTATAGCTCTTGTATAGCCCACTCGACAAATTCGGCTGCAGGCGCAGACTTGAGTCGGCTGAGAACTAACCAATAAACCTTCATGGCGGCAGTGGCTTTCTTCAACAAAAGCATCTGCGTTATTAACTGTTTCCCCAAGCTCTCAACTTCGGCGGCATGCGAACGGGGCTTTTCTACGAACTTTGCCATAAGTAACCTGTAAGCCATGACGATAGCCTCCAAGGAACAACGGGTGTTTTCGTTGGGCGGTTGGAGATGAAATGATATGAGTGGCAGGGGATGATGCACATAGTATTGTTGTTCGTTGAGCGGGCCAGCATTAATGACCGTAAGTAGTATCTGGCTTGCGTCCCCCATCCTACCACTAGCTTGACATTCTTTCGAAAGTCGTGCTGAAACCTTGAGCCATGGCCGTGACAACAAACCGGAAGGATTTATCCGTGCTACATCACGAAACATGGATATGGCCTTGTTCAATTTGTTCTCGTCGTCCCCGTCTAAGACTTGCATTATAGCATTGTTACTTGGTACTGCCGGCTTTGGGGTTGACACCTTAGGAGCTGGTGGTTGTTGGGTTCCCCACATGCGGCTCACGCTTTGGACCGGGCCATGCATAGAGGGTGGACTCGACGAGGACCATTGCGATGCCTTCTGTGGAGGAGTCACCCGAGGTTCGGCTGAGGCACGCGACGGAGATGGTGTGGATGTTGTCTGTAGTCTAGTAGGTTCCGTAGGCCTCGCAAGCCCCTCCTGATGCGTTGGTTCGCGATTGTCTGGGCAAGCTGCCCGAGCTTGACTGCCTAGGTAAGGCGATTCATTGCCACGGTGTTGTTGTTGGTGGGGATGTTGCGCATTGCCTAAGCTGTCTGGCGTCTGTTGCGACTGTAGCTCGTCGGGGCGATATACCACGGAATCGTCCGACTTCGACGACACAGATTCGAGGGTGCCATGGTATTTTCTCGAGGACTTTAATTTTTTATGGTTCGAGACAGCGGTGCGCAGGGTGCTGATTCGCCGTCTCCGGTCTTCGACTATGACACCAATGGCACATGAAGTACCGAAAGCAATTCCTCGCAAGGCGCGAATGGCAGCTTTCGACGGGACGGGTAGAGGGTATGACATATTCCTGGACCAGCGGAAGCCATCTCGATATCAACGTCTAGCAGACCGAGTCCATGACATGTATAAAAAGGTAGGGTAAGCGGGTGGACAAGGTGGGAGGAATTTCGAGTCATACGATCGGATGTTGTTTGGGAAGTTCTGGTAGATGAGAGAGAGAGAGAGACTGGATGGGATTGTGAATTCAATTGGGACTAGGTTAACTTACTTAATTGATAGTGGGGTTATGATGATATGATAATGCAAGCCCCCCGATAACATATATCTAGCCTGTTTACAAGGATATATTATAACCTTAGCCTAGTTTATCAGTGTTGAAAGTAAATAGTTATGTAACTAGTAGTGTGCCTGTACCTCCTACTATATATACATTGATATGCTCCCTAAGCACATACGTAGTTTTACAGGGTCGATTTGAGATGTCTGTCTAATATACCGTAAATCTATTTCATTTCCCCTCCGATCGTCTATAATTCCTCCCCAAACCCGGGATAATGAACCATGTTGATACACGAACACAAAAATATAGATATCTTTCTCCTTTTTTTTCTTTCTTTTCACTGGCCCTATTCATATACGACTGACTGTAGGATAACCCAAGAAGCTAGCTTTACACCGATATCTCAGGTTTCTCTATCGGCATCCACACTTCTAGTTGGCGGAGAATGGTTTGGTATAAAAATAACATACAGCCGCTCTGTATGCTAGTCCAGACGAAGCGGGGTCCGACACCCCTAAACCAACCGCCCACACCCTCGGTTTTATAGATAAGCCTCAGGCCCCTGAAAATAGAGTCTTCGTCTAGCGGGATAGCACCCGGCCGTGGGACAGAAGTTGAAGGTGAAGATGTGGAGATGGGCCGTATTTGTTGTTTGGGTGGGGGTGATGTGCCTTGCTTCGAAGGTGTGTCCTTGGGTGTTGTCTTTGCGTCCACTGGTTTGCGGTCCTTAGTTTTGCTTACCGGCGGCACTGCGTCGATTTGTGTCTGAAGCCGAGTCTTGACCACATCTAAGGGGCAGGTCAATACACCGGCCAACCCTCCACCGGCAGCCCCGGTCAAAAACTCTAGCCGGTTGCCGATATCCCGGGTTTGCTTGTATTCCACGGCCCAGTTGTGAAACTGCTCGTAGAACATAAATTGAAAGGCAGAAAAGGGGAGATCTCGATATAGGGTGGCCTTGAAACCAGAAAACAACTCCGAGAATCCCTCGGTGCGTATGATTGTTCTCGCGGCGTCGAAAGTCCCGCGATAGTTATATCCAGAATGAAAGAAAGGATTGTTGTAGCGGCCTTGGAGCTGAAGGCGGGTCTTTAACACCTCCGAGGGGACATATACAATAGCTGCCGCTAGGTCACCGATAAAGCCTATATATCAAGACTCGTCAATTTGCAGCTCCTAGCCCGTGTCGGTGGCGATACCTACCGGCTGTCAGATAGGAAATGTGGGATTGCACCCCGTAATCTAGCAGGTGTCGCTTGCTCCATTCGTACGTGCCGAAGAAGAGCACGGTGCCGGGAAAAGAGCCCATCATGGCTGGAAGCCATCCTCCGTACAATCCACGACGGATGCCCTCCTGCCGCCATATCGTATAATAGGATGACCCGAGGGTCGAGTACTTGGGGGGTAAATGAGGATCGCCTTGTTGTCGTGTTTTAACAGTATCGAGCGAGTGCATCAGCATATCACCGGTAGTGCCTCCAAAGCCCCCGGCGATCATGGACTAGACGGGGGGTGGCCAAGGTCAATATCATGAGTCAGGGGAGATAGGTGGTTGTAGTGCTCACATGGATATAAGGCGGGCGACCCTCATGGTCGCTTCCGCCGAGACCCATCTTCCGACTATATGGTTTTCTTGGTTGTTAACGTGCGACACGGTAGTTGTGTATTCTGAAGGTCCATCGTTAACACAAGGGGGGAAGAGATTCGTCGATCGAAGGGAGTGGTGAAGGAATACAGGAGTGGGCGGTTGTTTAGTTATTGGTATGGGCAATGCGCCGACCAAGCGAGGGAAATTGCGCGCTGGGGTCGGGGCCAGCTCAGGGGGGTTGCGCCGCAGCTTCTGGGGTGAAGGCGCCCGAAAGCGATCACTGGCGTTGGATGCTTTGCATCGCGAGTTGCTTTAAGATGGAAGAGAAGACGGGAAATTTTTTGGTTTTCTTTTTTTGGTAATCTGCAATTGGAGAAGCAAAATCTACTTTTGCTAGCGCCGCCCCGGGAAGCCGGCATTGGAGGGGCACGCTAATCAGATAACCAGTGATTGCGGGTAAAAGGGGGTTTGGCGGTTATGTGGTTATGTCATGGTTCCATTTAGTAGTAGCTTAGATAGGTAAGTCCAAGAGAACAATATATTGTGCGCTAGGTAATTTAGGTATCTATCTAACTGACTTTAAATCACTACAAACTACAGTTATAGGTAAGAGATAAGTAAACATAGCAGCAATTCCTGTAACAATTTAACCTAAAATATTTCGAATTCATAGGTTTTCATGATGGATCTGTTATAGGTACCTGGCCTAACCCTTCTTCTACTCTTGGTATTGGTATGTTATATATACATGGATATCTTCAGCCCCGATCTCGAATCTTCTCAGCATACTCCCACCACCGCACCTTTCCAGACCTATGAAACGGCCACAGGATATGCGTGACCTTACCAATGACTAGCCCCGCCGCGATGGGTCCGTACGTGTTGCTGTCCTGGCTCTCGCGCTCTCCCCCATCGCCCTCCACCCAGATGTGCCCCGGCGGCACTTTCACCGTGGACACAGGGTACGGGTTCCGCGTCCTGACCACGTCCCCCGGGATCCCCACGATACGCTTGACCGTCATGAGCTCGGGGTTGTACGGATTCCTATACGGTAGCAAGAAAGTTGTGCGCCCCGGGAAAAGATAAGAGGCGCACACGCATGACTGTCAGCAAGGTGGGTGGCTTGACCAAACCGAGGACGGATGGTGGGAGAGGAGAGGAGTGGTTCGATATTGGGTTTTTCCACATATGTAACAACAGCAAACGTACCAAAACGTGACAATCATGCCGCGCTTGAGACCATACTGCGCATTATACTTATAATTCACCACCACGTCCCGCCTCGCCGTGCGGTCCTTCTCCGCGTTGAGGAACGGGTACATGGAGGCGCCGGTAATCCACACTAGCTCGCCGATGCAGTTCTTGAACGCCGCCACCACCGGGATCCAGGTGGCGAACGCAAACAGGTACAGGCCGAAGAGGCCGATGCGGGATCGTTCACGTTTGACTCGCGTCCATATCGAGTTGAGCGCTCTGGGCGCCATATGGCATGGGGTTTTTTTTTTTTTTGTTTCTTCTTGGTATTGCGTAAAGGAAATTAGTGTAAGTGATAAGATCAAGAAGGGACCTTGAGAGTTTTCTAGGTTTAAAAAGATTGCCCCACCAAAGAAAAAGGGTCTCTTATCAAGGTGGGATGACGGTAATAGCTAAGCTACCCTAATTAGTACATATTGCCATGACACAATTAAATATCTCTCTATGCATCATCAGATGCTTCAGGTATGATACCTAGTACTATAAGATACGCACACACATATGGACACGATGAAAACCAGTCCCAACTTATAACATGAAAATGATGATTCCGTTCCTATTTGCAAAGCTATGGATTTCTGCCAGGCAGTCGTAGGTGTAAACACAAGACCATGAGCCGTAACCAGTGGTATCTTTTTTTATCATACCATAACTACCTACCCACTCATATCCGCGTAAAACAATGCTTGGTGCGCATGCTCCCTACCCACCCTTATCTCCCCTATCCGACGTACTTTTTTGTTCACCGAAATTGCATGACCTCCCCCCTCCTCCCCAGTGCCTGAACCTGGCCCTGGCCCTAGACCCTCTATTTTGTAGCTGATCGAAAGAAATAAAAATGACTTGCATGAGGAGCTCCTTATACGGTTTCGGGAATGTTGTCATCGCTCTCACTGACACTCTCGTCGCCGCTGACCTCGGCGTTCTCACGTTCGCGCTTCTCCATGAGGGCCTGTAGCTCGGCGTCATCCGAGTCCGTGACCGCCTTGGGCTCCATCTTGACCACTAGTTGACCACCTGCGCTTGTGATGCTGTTACGGATATTCACAATAGCATCTTCCAGTCTCGAGATACCCAGGCTCTTGTCCAGGCAAGTGTTCGTCAGGACGTATAGAGGTGGTGAGACGAGCCGCACCTTGACTTGGCTCTCCTCTGTGTTCTGGGCTTCGGCCGTTCTCAAGGCAGTCTTGACGGCATCGATGCCGTCATACTCAAAGCATGTCACCTCAATATCCGCGCGCACCTTAGTGGGCTGGGGGGTCAGCCGCTTGCCAATATAAGACTTGAGCTCCTCCGCGACTGGTTCGCTGGGGAAGGTGATGTCACTCCAGACATCCGGATTGCTGGAAACAGGGGTTAGTGCCGATCATTTTTCGCGAAGTACGGAACTTTGGGGGATCCTTACGTTATGGAGAGCTTGAATGCATCGATCGAATGTCCGTATTTCTTGTTCAAGGGCCAAGCTATGGTCTCGTAGAGGGTCTCGATGGGGGTCAAAGTCTTTTCGGCGACGTGTCGCATGATCGAATGAACCATCTTGCTCTTGTTGAACCGCTCTTCGCATTTGACTATGTCTTCGGGAGAGACACGGCGCTTGGAGAGATCGATGTAGCCTAGGATGGGGGTGTTAATGCGACAAGCTCCTCCTCCTAGTTCCTCATGTACCAGGCTTACCCTTCTCCTTGTCAACTCGTAGCACTACGACAACCTCGTTACGTCCGACGCGGATGAGCTTCTGGATACTTCGGATACGACGTCTCGAGAGTTCGGAAAGTAGAATCATGCCATCGATACCGTCATCTGGAGTAAGATATAAATTTAGCGGGCCTGTTCATTTTGGTAGGGCTGAGCTCTTAAGAAGGATATGGTTACGGCACTACTCACACTCGAGGAGCTTGACATAGGCGCCCATGCTTGCAATCTGTCGGACATTGACCATGACGAAGCTGTCGATTTCGGGGAATTTCTCCTCGTAGAACCGGCAATTGGTTAACGACATGGTGGGCAATGGTTAGTGTGGTCGGGATCTGTGTGGGAAAGGGTTGGGGGAGAAGATGGCCAGGCTACGGCCCAAATAATGCGATGAAGCTGCTTTTGAAAATAGTAGAAATTTGACGATGTGTCGGGAGTTGGTTCGTTTGATATTTATAAGTTGGGAAATGGAAGCTTCGCAGGTGCGATTTTTAGGTATGGATGGATTAATTCTTAAGGTTTGGAGGAGTCACAGAATTGGATTTGACTTGTTGGAAATCTTTACAACCTGAGCGTGGGGTGTGGCTACTACTGCTACTTTAATTTTTGGACTGGCGGGGTTGATACTAGCTGGGCCACACATGCGGTGGCTGATGACGGTGCTCGGAGTAAGACAACAGCCGAAAAGGCTCCACTTATGAGAAGCTTTAACCTTTTCAACCTCTAGCTTAAAGTTCTAAGTTGTCTGACTTTTGATGACTGAGAAAAAAAGAGAAGGAAAAAAAAAGTTAAAAAAATAAAATTTATGGTTCGAGCACATGCCTCGGAGCTTTCTCTCCCAGCAACCTATCAAATCTGTTGTCTTGTCTTCTTTTCCTCTTCTTCCCTCCCCCTTTTCCTCTTTCCTTTTAATCCAGACCTCTCTACGTCCAAATGTTTCGAGCAGCGCAGGTTATCCGGAAACAAACCTTGATGTCTATCCGGCCGAATTCTACACGAACCAGCTCTCGGCATCGGCTCGACATAGGTCATAGTTGTTCTGGAGGATGAAATATAAATACAAAAACAAAGGAAGAAAAAACCAAAAACCCCCCAAAAACCATGTGGTTCTTCTCACAATCCAACATACGGGAACAAGAGAAACACAGCGAATAATTCATATCCCATATAATTAATTGCATCTAGCTACTCCAAAAGATGGATGCACTCGGCACCACCAGTGCTGCTGCGGCGGTGCAGGCTGTTACAACCGCCGTCAACAGCTCGGCCACGGACATGGCTTCGGCTTTGACACGAGCAGATATTGCTCGTGTCCAAGAGTCTTCAACTTGGCTTGGGCTGTTCGCCAGGCTACTCCTCATCATCCTCCATATTCTTTCCACCATTATATACTGGAGTCTCAAGCTCACCACCATCTCCGTACCCACACTATTATTCACCCTCTTTTCCACCAGCCTGACCGTAACCATGAATGCCACTACCTTGGCCCTCATCTTGTTCCTCATGTTTTCTGGAGTTACCTGGGTCGTGCGATATCGTTACCTGAACATGTACTCACGGTTACCTCCAGAGCCTCAGCGTAAGGAACCTGAATTGGACCTCTTTCCAGAGACCCACGATGAAGGTGCCAAACCTGGTCTCTCTAGTTATCTGGATGAATTTCTCAGCGCTATCAAGATCTTTGGATATCTAGAGCGCCCCGTCTTTCACGAGTTGACCCGCAGCATGCAAACCAGGAAGCTGATTGCCGGCGAGACTCTCAATCTGGAGGAAGAGAAGGGCTTCTGTCTCGTAGTTGACGGGCTGGTTGAGATCTTCGTGAAGTCGGCCCGACGCGATCCGGCTCAGGATTTGAATCTGCCCCCCGGTTCTTCTTGGGACTCTTCCTTTAGTGATGAAGATGATCATAGTGTACCAGGCCAGCAACGATACCAACTCCTGACTGAGGTTCGTAACGGCAATCCCATGTCTTCATTATTTTCGATTATGTCTCTGTTCACCGAAGATGTACGACTCAAGTTGCCATCTGAGAACCGAACCGAGCCGAACTCTATGAATCAGCGGTTGAGCCATCAACGGTCACCATCAAGTACTGGTGTTCCTCATGACGATGTCCCTGATTCCTCGGCTCCACTGTCAGGGTTTGAGAGATCTGAAGACGCGACTCCTCTGTCTTCTGATGGGATGGCCTCGTTGCCAAAGATACCACCTATGTCTCTGGACGAGTCGATTTTACCTAAGCGCCCTCAGCGTCCTACGGCTAAGAGGACTGCAACTTCTGTTCATCCTGACATTATTGCGAGAGCCACGGTTGATACCACCATTGCCATAATACCCGCAAGTGCCTTTCGGCGCTTGATCAGGGTCTATCCGAAAGCCACTGCGCATATTGTGCACGTCATCCTATCGAGATTTCAGCGTGTGACACTAGCCACGGCCTATAACTACCTCGGCCTGACCAATGAAGTTCTACATACAGAAAAGAACATGATAAAATTCACAACATGCCAGCTGCCTAACATGCTGCGAGGCGATGCTCTTGACCGCCTCAAGGAAAAGTTCAAACAGGAGCGGGAGAGGGCTGGTGAAGAGGAGACGGGCAAGGGAATCGCTTTGCACAATGCCTCAGCCACCGCTCGTCGACGCAGATCGTCTACTGGCCTACGCAAAGAGGCTACACTGCAAGCCATGAGTAGGGTCCGGCAGCAATCAATAGTGGCGTCCACCATTGCACCCCCTCAGGAACGCCTCTCCATACACACCCCAAGCCCCGGTGATCTTTTGGCTAATGTCCATATGGCCCGGAGCGGAGGACCACGGTCGTCAGGGACATTAGAGATTCCTCTCACACATCCGTGGCAGCCACCGGATGCATTCCGTCACGAGGATGCTAGTCCTTTAGCGCAGCGAACCTTCAACCCATTCTCCACCCAGAATAGGGCTCGTCTTTCCATCGACCCCCGAGAGTCTGTCGATGAAGATAACCTATTCAGGGTCTCTATCCTGGAGTGTGTCTTCCGGGCTTTGGGAATGAGCTCTGGGGGAACATCGTCTCGAGGACCCGAATCCACCGAAGGGTCTCCAAGACTTGTTTCCTACGACCAAAGAAGACAAAAGGCTGTGTTCAGTAACAACGCCTTCGGGATAATGGACCCGTTTGATGGCTCAGCCGATTGGGATGCTGAGTCAATGACCTCTAGTGGTATATCAATGACCGGCACTCCTAATGCGCAATTCCTAGCAGCTGAGATGAAACACGAAGTTGAGATTGTCTTCTTCCGACAAGGGTCAGTCTTGGTAGAGCAAGGAGAGAGGAGCCCAGGACTTTACTATGTCATTGATGGCTTTCTAGACATCTGTGTACCTGCGGAAGATTCCGGAAGCGAGATATTGAGTTCGGCAAGTAGAACTTCCGCATCTGCTATGCTCAGAGCAGAATCTAAAGAGGCCGCCAATATGTCCTCACCTTTGAGAGGCGCTGAACGGAACACGCGCTCTAGCCGCCGTCGTGTAGGGCTTGTGAAACCAGGCGGTATAGCAGGTTACGTCGGTACGGTATCGTCTTACCGATCCTTCATTGATGTAGTTGCGAAGACGGATGTTTTTGTCGGCTTTATTCCCAGTGCTACCCTCGAAAAGATCGTAGAGAAGTATCCCATAGTACTTCTGACCATGGCAAAAAGATTAACCAGCTTGCTCCCAAGACTGATACTTCACATCGACTTTGCTCTCGAATGGGTTCAGGTCAATGCCGGACAAGTTTTGTTCAATAAGGATGAGGAAAGCGAAGCCATATACCTCGTCCTTAACGGGCGGTTACGTTTAGTTGAAGATCGACCGGACGGTGGAATGAATGTTCGTGCCGAGTTTGGACAAGGTGATAGTGTCGGAGAATTGGAAGTGATGACCGAGTCTACGCGGTCGGGGACGCTCCATGCTATTCGCGATACTGAACTCGTCAAGTTCCCACGTACTTTGTTCAACAGCCTTGCTCAGGAGCATCCCAACATCACGATCAAGATCTCCAAAATCATCGCTGCTAGAATGCGATACCTGATTGATGATCCTGCTAGTTCTGCTGGAAAAGACGGCACAATAGGCACCTCGATCAACAAGAGTTCGTCGACGCTTAACATACGAACGGTGGCGATTCTTCCTGTTAGGGCTGGTATACCAGTCGTTGAGTTCGGCAATCGCCTGATGAATGCCCTTACCCAGGTCGGCGTTCCTAATGGAGCCACGACACTGAATCAGTCCGCTATTCTCAGTCATCTAGGCAAGCATGCGTTCAATAGGATGGGAAAGCTGAAATTATCCCATTACCTTGCCGACCTAGAAGAGAAATACGGACTGGTTGTCTATGTCGCTGGTTAGTTTCCCCCCTCATTGATTTTCTTCACCTCTCTTTCCTATGTTTTCGATATGATGAGCAAACCTTTTCCAGAGCACTGTCAATGAAGGCAATAAAATACTCTAATTTTTTCCTGATCGCCGTTCATACACTTCTTTCCCATGCTGCGTCCACAGCCAAGCTATATATGCTAACCAGTTTTGATAGACACCAGTGTAACTGCTCCATGGACACAAACTTGTATCACCCAAGCAGATTGTATTTTACTGGTTGGTCTGGCAGAAGGCTCTCCTGAGATTGGCGAATATGAGCGTTTCATGCTTGGCATGAAGTCAACTGCCCGTAGAACATTAGTCCTTCTCCACGCAGACCGATATTCTACCCCGGGGTTAACTAGATCCTGGCTGAAAAATCGCGTATGGATCAACGGTGGCCATTACCACCTACAAATGTCATTTGGTACAAGCGCTGTCCCAGTGCATCCGCCGGCCAGAAAGGGTGGGCCGACACTTAAGGAACGCGTTCAAATTTTACAAGCCGAGATACAAAAGTACACGGTCCGAAAAATCCGCCAGAGGCCATACTATTCACCCGATGCTCCATACAAAGGAGATTTCCAAAGACTCGCGAGAAGGCTGTGCGGTAAATCTATTGGCCTAGTTTTAGGAGGAGGTGGCGCGCGTGGTATCACTCAAATTGGCATTATAAGAGCAATGGAGGAGGCCGGTATCCCCATCGATATCGTTGGTGGCACTTCGATTGGTTCTTTCATCGGAGCACTCTATGCGCGCCATGCTGACGTGGTCCCCATGTTCGGTCTGGCCAAAAAGTTTGCCGGAAGGATGGCAAGTATGTGGCGCTTTGCACTAGATCTAACATATCCTTCGGCATCGTATACCACCGGTCACGAGTTTAATCGAGGCATTTTCAAGACGTTTGGTAAACATCAAATTGAAGACTTTTGGTTAGAATACTACTGCAACACTACAAATATCAGTAAGAGCAGAGGGGAATTTCACACCAGCGGCTATGCATGGAGATACGTTCGTGCGTCCATGTCTTTGGCCGGATTATTACCACCGCTGTGCGATGAAGGCAGCATGTTATTGGATGGTGGATATATTGACAACCTAACGGTGTTGCACATGAAATCCCTGGGGGCTGATATCATATTCGCCATCGATGTTGGGTCTATCGACGATGACACGCCCCAGAGTTACGGCGATTCGCTTTCAGGCATGTGGGCATTCTTCAATAGATGGAATCCATTCTCAAGCATTCCAAACCCCCCAACACTAGCAGAGATTCAAGCTCGATTAGCCTATGTCTCTAGTGTCGATGCTCTCGAGAGAGCCAAGGCCATGCCGGGATGTATCTACATGCGTCCGCCGATTGATGACTACGGCACTTTGGATTTCGGGAAATTTGACGAAATATACGAAATGGGTTACAAGTACGGAAAGGATTTCCTCGCCCGCCTAAAAGAAGAGGGTGTACTTCCTCTAGTTGAGGAAACGGAAGCCAAGAAGGCCCTTCGACGAACCATGGCACCTAGACGAGCAAGTGTATGATTACATAAACAGAGCATGTTACAGCAGCGTCAATAATACAAATACATCAGAAATATCTCTCAGGTTCTCTCTAGACAGTCACGTCCATTGTTTCGCCGGGCAGGTGGGACACCTCAAACGTTCGCTGATATCCTAGCTAGCCAACACAAGTAGATAGGACCTACCTAGTGAAGCTGGGTGTATCTTAGAGTAATCTAAGGGGATATTCGTATGAAATTATTAAACAAATCGCCGCGTTCTACCACTTAGTGATCGCTTACGTACTTTGAATTAGGGAACAAGGCCCAGGTAAGTGTATAAGAAAATAGAAGAAGCTACAGACAAGTACCTTTAGTCACATGTAGAGTGAGCCGCAGATCGTCTCGTTTCCTATAGTCTCAATCAGCTATAGGAGAACCCATCCAGGATGATCTCCAATTCTCAAGCCTGGTTACCCCGCACGTCTTCTCGTTATAATCTGCCAAATATTTGACCCCAGCATTTAATTTATTTTCCATGCATATGGTTAAAGATTTCAGGTTCGGATAATGTAGCCCAGAATGCGGATGAAGGGATCAGATTACCAAGCGGCGTCCGCATGAGGCCTTAGCAGATGCAGACTCCTCACGAGAAGCATGGCCTTGGCTTCCATTTATGATAGTTGCGTAAACAGACTCCGAAGTAATATATGTCATATTATCAAGTCCCAACTACCCCATTCGCACGGGGTGCGGAGTAGAGACAGTTTCGGAAAGGTATAAATAGGACCATGAGGGTGGTGGTGATATGTTTGACCCCTAGCATCATCTCCAACAAATTAGTCTCTCCGGTGTGAATCTTTGTAACATTCTCAGTTCGATAGTCGACATTATGAAGGCTCAAGCAATCATGACAACAGCCTGCCTTGCCGGCACGGCTCTTGCGCAAGCCAAATTGAAAATCAGTGTGTAACCCTCCCCCTTTTCACTACTCGTCTCATAACGAATCATACCCGCTAACCGGGTTTTCCCCCTCTCTTTCCCACCACTATAGTGCCACTCGGTGACAGCATCACCGAGATCACCTGCTGGCGGGCGAAGCTGTGGGACCACCTCGAGGCCAACGGCGTGACGGACAGCATCGAGTTCGTGGGCTCGCAGACGAACAACCCGCAGAACTGCCAGGCGGCGACGGCGACCTGGGACAAGCACCACGAGGGCCACTCGGGGTTCCTGGCCATCAACATCGCCAACACGCTGCTCGAGGGCTGGCTCGCGTCCGCGAAGCCCGACGTCGTCATGTTCATGCTCGGCACCAACGACGTCGCGCAGGGCCGCAGCCTGACGGATATCATGGCCGCGTACACGCGCATGGTGGACCTGATGAGGGCGAGCAACCCGAATATGAAGATCATTGTGAGTCTTCCCTTGTGGTTTACCAACATGTTCATAGCGACTAGTAGAACACTGTTCTTTATTCCCTCCCTCCTTCCTTTCTCGTCGCAACAAAGCACCGGCCATTTTCTTTTCTCCCTCTCCTTTTATCCCCCCCCCCTCTAACCTCATTTCTTACCTTCTATCAGGTCGACTCCGTCATCCCCCTGCCCATGAACAACGCCCCCATCGCGGCCCTCAACGCTGCCATCCCGCCCTGGGCCGAGGAGCAGAACACCACCGAGTCCCCCATCTACTTCAACGACGTGTACCCGTACCCCAACACCGCCCTGCGCGACGGCGTGCACCCCAACGATGCGGGTGATGTTATCATCGCCGACTCGCTGAACCCGCTGCTTACGTGGGTTATTGAGTCGAGCACCGCGGCGGCGGGTGGGGAGTAGATAGCGGGGAGAGAAAAGGGGAGGGAGATGGATTTTAGGGGATTTATAATTCGTGTATATAGAGACCGTTTTAGTGCGCTTTATTGCGTGTTATGCGTAGCGAGATAGGATATTATCAAGTTCGAGATTGCTTCTTACATTATTATTATTATTATTATTGCTACAACTTAGTGATTTGCGTGATGTAGACCGCATGTAATTGCTGTGAACCTCATTGCGGAGTCCAGATCCCCCCTTCTCCTCTTCCAACCCCTAACCCCTGATGCTTTGCCGAACAGTTGGGGAAGTTGGGGTTTCTTTGTTCTCCAACAACTGTCTAAGTAAAACAATGTATCGATTGTTTTTCCCCAAACAACGCGGCTTGTTCGCAATGTTCCTGGACAATGGCACCGGCATCCCAGCCCTATTTATACCCCCCGCTGATCATGTCCTATTTCGAACCCAGGCAAGCCAACACAGAGGCCAGGAAGAGAGAAAGAAAAAGGAAATCTAACAATCTCCGCAGATCGGTCTTCTTGATACTAGGTTAGCTTCGATCTGATCTGATCTGATCTTTGAGACTTGCAATACTTTCTTTGACTCCTCCCTCCTCTCCCACTTTCTCTCGCTTAACGCTAGAGACAGGAAAAGAAAGATGTGTCAACAGCTCCTCCACACCCTCTGGTGCTCAGCTGGTCAGCACCCTATGGACCAGAAGATGACCCAGAGCCAGCACTACCTTTGTCGGGGCGTTGCTAGTCGCTCCGGTAGAGTGGGCTCTTGTGGCAGCGTTGAAAAGAGCGAGTTCTCGACTTCGGTCGGCGAGTGCATTGACTGCAGTGGTCGGAAGAGCGGCGCTGGTCTTGTTAGCCGTATGCTACGGAAGCTTCGTTGATGATCCGAGGAATTACTCATTCTTTTCTTTTTTAGTTTTGTTATTCTACGCTCGCTTTAATTTGAGGTGAGTTGTCGGTTGTTTTTAGCTGCACTGGAACAAAGTAAGTCATCCTTTTTTTTTCAAAGTGTTTTTTTTTTCTGTGTATATAGCGGCTATCGAGATTCAGTAGTGGAAGCTATTGTTGATTCTAAGCATTCTTTTGTTACTATATATAATTCATAAATCAAGAAAAAAAGATCCATCTATCGTTGATGTAATGCCACTTGGTAATACTTCTCGTTGCTTTTAGTGATTTGTGTAGCCAATAATTTTGAAAAGGAGGAAATTGAAGCGATAACCTTATGAAATGAATATTGTGGCAACTCTCCTATCCCTTTGAACTTTTTGAGGACATGTATATCACTTACTCCGCACTTCTAGTATACCCCTGACATGCGCACAACTTAGCCGATACTTCGATTGTTGCGATTGGTTGTTTTACCCCTATATCTGTCCGGTATTCAGTTCTCGTAAGTCAAGGCACATGGGTGTCTGTTCGGAATAGGTAAAACCCCCTACTGTCTTGGTTTGTTTTGGATATACCACCCTTTTCCCCCGGGGTGCAGTAACCTCCCTCTTCCCTTTTTGGAGTACATAGTCATGTATAGTATACTGTGTAGTACTAACACTACCCCAATGCTACCAAATCTATTTTGGACCAGAGAAAATTATTCGTATCGAATCAAATATGCTATTTCAAGTTGCTTCACATCATTATGCTTATGTACTTCGCACCTAGCCTGTACAGGGTACAACTCGCGCAAATCCTAAATTTCGACCTATTTGAAGTTCGTAGAAAAATTATAGAAGTTCGTGGGGGCTAGCATACAGTAAGTAGCAGTCGTAGGATATATAAGACAATAAGGAAGAAGTAGGCATTTATGTGCCACGAGGGACCAAGCAAGTGCCTAGGTAGGTGATCACCATATTATTTTGCAAGGAACCTAGAACAACAATTACAGATGTCACTGTTACGTATATATGAGAATACCTTCTTTGTTCTCACCTAGCCCCCGATACTCTACTGTTGAGCTATACTGTGACATAATAAATCTGTGGTAACTAAACTGGAATCAAAATCCACCGTTGATTCCATCCTGGCTCTCCTCTATCCCCAGAAGCTTGCCTCACTACAATGTCCCGCGCGTCCTCCATATCTCTCCGGTGATCTCCTCGCGTCATGTACTCATTATTCAACGTGCTTAGAGATCGAAAAGCGTAATAATAGTTATTAGGGTCGCTGGCGCAGTACGCATCTTGTCAGCCTTTAATACTCGCGTTTTATCGTTCACTGCTAAGAAAAGTAACAACATAGGGAACACTTCAAATAAAAGTAGGCACAAAGAATACCAAGAGAAATCCAAAAACGAGAGTTAATTTGACTTACTCATCTGCTAGGTGCCCGTGCCTTTCAACTGCCCACTTATAGTTGGCCTGGTCTCCTGTATTAGGTCGGAAAACAACAACCTGATTGCTCCTTCGCCCATGTTTTAGAAGATGTCTATCCATTTCGCAGTGCTGGAGCTTGAGTCCGATTGGGTTCGCCGCCTCATACAGGAAAGACACTTTGGTTGCGCGATTACCGTTGTAGCTGACAGTTGAGACAACGACATTTTTATCTCTGTCATGGAAAAGGAAATGGGGCTTTTGGTACTGCCCGCTGTAGGCACGAATGATGTAGTTGCCATCTTGGGGGCTGCCAGCTGGACGGTTGTCCATTTTGCTAGGTAGGAGTGGTAATATGACAATATAATGTTTAAAAAGGATTTACCCACAAACGGAAATAGGAGGAACGAGAATTTGAAGTATCGAATGCTTGGAATCCATACTTGTTCTATTCAGAGGAAAATCAGAGGCATTTATATTAGGAAATATGAACCGATATTTTATTTTGGACACACAAATGATGGAAACTCTTGTACTACTTCTGCGCCCCCGGAAGATAATTTTATGCTGAACTATGATCTGTTCCTTGATACCCCGCAAAGCAAGAACACCATCTTGTAGGCTCATAATGTATCACGAAATGGGTTTGCAGAATCAGCCCTCGTATGGGTAGAATTGCGACATGCATGTCGAAAACATGTCATCATGAAGGGGAGGAAACCAGCGTTGAATGGTCAAAGAATGTAACACTGCCTGACGCACGCTTCGGAAGGCTCAGAATACGATAATAAGAAACAGTTGGTGTGTAGGCTGATAGCCTGTATTAGACGGCCGACAGCTTGAAGGACTCCTGTCTATCAATATACCCACGAGACGAGGAACATTGAAATTCAAGTCGTTCTATGATCATGGTAATTATCCCTTATATAACCGTCCGTAACACTAGCCTTGATCTTAGTTCTCGAAATGTGAAGTTTTTCCTTTATTAAGAAAAAGGAAGAACATATCATGTTAATATGCAGTGATATTTGAAGCAGTGTGACAGCTGGAATCCGGAAGCACCTTGCGAATGTGCGATTCTGGTTGATTTTTATTGGTGAGGATGCTTGATGCAGACGAGTCTCACACTTGAGTTGGAGCAACTCACTGAGCCAAGAAACAAAGGCTTCAACAATGGCCGAGGAGTCATTTGCACGCCAGTTCTGTATTATATATATTAGCCTCAGGAACGGAAATAGTCCAAGTACTAATACTCGACTGATATTGCTACGAAAAGAAGTGTTAGTTTATCAAACTTCCCGTAATAGAAGACGGTCCTTGACGTGCTGCCAAATTTCAAAGCCTCAAGGAGCTCGCTTCCCAGGAAATGATCTTTACGAACACAGTTGCCACCTTCAACCGTCTACTCCCCTACATTTTGGTCATGGATATTCTCTCAGAAGCAGTGCTAGACCATAATGTACGTAGTAATACATCACCTGTGAGGAAATCGAGGAAAGATTCGCTGTACAAGTAACGTTACGAGAGGCAGTTATAGTTCTAGTTTGCCGGGCAGGAATATCATGATAGTCTAATTTCTTGCTAAAGCCCTTAAGACGTCAAACTGGGTATAGCTACCTTTAAAAAGAGTGATTGTCCTAATGTGACCCCTATTACCTAGCCGCAGTCTAACACAGGCACTCTCGGTTTAGACTGGCTAATACCTATCGCACGGTGGTGATGGGGCTATGATGAATTGCCCCTTCAGTCTCATTAGATGTGATGATATCTGACTATCGCAAATTTATGGGAGGTTCCTGGTTATGTATATGATAGACTTGTGAAATCCTCAACTTCTTGCTTGAAACTGGCACAACAGTAACCTTGGATTGAATAGACAGAACGTAAAACATTGAATTTTTGATATAGATATGCTGGATAAGAGGACTTACAGAATCTTCCAAGACTGGTCATTTACTTCCCACAATCTGCTTGCAAGCCAGGCATATTCAATGTAATGTTACTTACGGTTAATAGCGTTGCAAACGTTTGAGCCTTTAAATGGCATGGGAAACCGGTTCATTATTTTGAAACAAGTTCTAAGGAGGTTTACCTGTACAAATTAACAGAGTCCATTTTCCTCATTAGTAGTGGTAATGGTAATTCATATACTACAATTAACAAAGTGTAAAATCGAAGTATGCCCTGATACCCTTTGAATTTTGAAAACTAGAGACCGGCTACTTTATCTTTACCTTACGTATAACGTGTAATGGCTTTGCCTATTTTCTCGTCCAAGTTCTACAATATTAACATCAATGATGCTATATCGACATTTCTCGAAGAGGCAGCCCTAATACCCTCGGTACAAGCACTGAAAGTAATACATTAGTAAGCGGGGATACAATCGCTTGATACTCTATAGCAGTGTAATTTCGGCATCGTCAAGCATGTTAGCTAAACCCCAGCCCCCGCATACTTCTTCCCCAGATCAGGTACCCCTCGTCCCACATAGCCATTCGGACTTAGCTAGGTAGGTTACAATAGAGGAAAAGCAAGGAAAAGGTAAACAAGCCCGTCCGTTGAACCAATGAGATACAGCATATCTGTAGACTTTTATCCCAATCTAGTAACACTAACCGCCCTTCCCCAGAATTTCCCCAAACTTCTCCCCCGTTTTTATTCTCCTTCAAGTGCCTTACCCATAGCTCGCCCACCAGCTGAACAACACGAGGTTATAGGTATGGACAGCGTTATGGGGGAAAACTACGAAAGGGGTTTAGAGGCAGGAGGGCTCATTACGGCCTTTTTGCGGGGATGGCTAGAGTTACTAGATCCAGAAGTCCTGGACCACAACCACCACCCATATCTCTTGAGATGGCCTCTAGGCGGATCTTATTCCGGGAAACTACAATAACTATAAATACACATTGATGATCCTTAGAAACTACCTATGAATTTTCAATTATTTGTGCGTGTGTCTAGGTCCACACTGGAACTACGAGTCTTTGGACAATGCTGCCCCTCGGGTTTCTCGGCGCTACCCTCGTGCTTTGCCACGGGGTCTCCTCGTTGGGAATTAGGGACTCACCACCCAGAGCAACTTTGAAGAACGGAACGTATGAGGGTCTCCATGTCTCTTCCTATAATCAAGATCTGTTCCTGGGAATTCCGTATGCACAACCGCCCGTGGGAGACCTGCGCCTCAGGAATCCGCTGAGCTTGAACGAGAGTTTTGATGTCAAACAAGCTGTAGAATATGCTCCTTCATGTTATGGCTATGGGGTTAATTCGATTATAACCTATATCGTGTATAACATAGTCTAATCAACCTTTTTGTAGAACTCCGATGCGTGGCCCTACGTCTTATCCGAGGACTGCCTCACTCTGAATGTTATTCGTCCGGCAGGACAACAGAACGGGTCAAAGCTTCCAGTTGCTGTCTGGATCCACGGCGGCGGATATGTGATGGACTATAGTGCAAATGGCGTTTACAACTTGAGCTTCATTGTCCAGAAGTCGGTCGAGATCCAAAAGCCCATGATTGCAGTGTCTCTAGACTGTAAGATATACCTCCTACCTGCGTCGTCGAGCAGTGCTTAAAATATGGATTCTAGACCGTCTCTCAGCTTGGGGGTTCCTCGCTAGCGATGAGATTCTATCCCACGGTGTTGCAAACCTGGGCTTAAAGGATCAGTACTTGGCCCTTCGATTTATTAAGGAGAATATTGCTGCCTTTGGAGGAGACCCTGAGAAGATAACTATCTGGGGTGAGAGTGCAGGCGGAGGGAGTGTTGGTTACATGGCCTAAGCATACGGTCGGGACGATGGGCTCTTCAGGGGTGTCATTGCTGAAAGCGCGTTTGAGCCATCACACGCGAATAATCTAACGCTGCCAAACGAACGTTACGCGAATCTTAGCGCAGCGGTTGGCTGCAGTGACGCCTCTGACACCTTGGATTGCCTTCGGAAGGTTCCCACCGACGTACTCGATAGCGCCATCGCGAAGATCGTTCCAACGACAAGTTTCTACCCCGTCGTCGATGGCGATATCTCCCGGGTATCTCGTCCAAGCTTCTGGCGCAAGGGACCTTCGCCAAGGTACCTCTGCTGATCGGGTCGAACAGCGACGAAGGAACCACGTTCTCCCCTAGTGGAATCAACACTGATGAAGACTTCACGCAATCTGTTCTGTCGGATGGCCCTGACGAGAACAACACCGCAATTATTTCGTCGCTATACCCGGACATCCCCTCGGTTGGTATACCAGTTAGTTACCACGGTAGGCCGGACGAGACGATCGGCACGCAATTCAAGCGCACTGCTGCCTACTACGACGACTACTTCATTCTCGCACCAAGACGGCTGTGAAACCAAGCTTGGTATAATCACGGAGTGCCTTCTTACGCATTCCAATTCGATTCTCTCCTACCGAATAGTAAGCCCCACTATCCTCCAAGCCAGCAGTCCTGCTTCGTGCACGAATCTTGAAGTATGTATCTAACTCCATGTAGGCCCGGCATACCTGGGCACAGGCCACTTCCAAGAGATCGCGTACGTGTTCTACAACATCGAGGGAGAGGGTTATGAGTCCGACCAGGTTCCTTTCAAGGACGCGACCGAGGGCATGTTGAAGCTAGCCGACCTGATGAGTCGCATGTGGATTAGCTTCGTAGTCGATCAGGACCCGAATAACCACGGAAGTAAGTTATACGCACCCTACCACTACCTTCTTAGGAAAGCTAACCCACGATGACTAGTCTCTGACATTCCGGAATGGCCCGTGTACAATAACTCGCTGGGCTACGCCAGCGAATTCTACTTTAACACGGAAAGCCCCCGCGCCCAGCTTGATAACTACAGGCTAGAAGGCACCACGTTCATTAATGCCATACAGGAGACGCAGTATGGGAGGTAGTGATGACAGTTCCTAGCATCCAGGAAGATAATATAGTGAAAGCTTCCTTCATATATCCGTCTTAGTCGTTTATAAGAGTAATGCAATTTAAACCCATCAAATCAAGCAGTTTATTTTCATGGTGGTCTGGTGTGACTTCTCGGAAAGATGAACTGGGTTCTCCATGTAGAGATTAGAATTGGTATTGGGTTATGGTTAAGGTATCTGGAGTTCAGAGGGTTAGATCCATCTTATTTCTAGATTTGTTGACTATTTGGTTTAACGAATGTAAGAAGAACCGTAAGTGGAATATATGCTCCCTCTTGAACCGTAGCTACCTACTATACATATAACGTACGTTGAGTGCACTACTACAAAATGAAAGAAGTAAAAATTTCGGACTAAATATCCTTAAGGGAAGGCAAGCCTACCCCTTACCCTTCAATAGAGGGATAAGAAATGAAATAAACCCATTTGTGATATCCCATATCTGGACTAGTATCGAGCGAACCAGCTAGCCAAAACACCCCACCACCCAAAAGGCGTATCGTATCTGCTCATAGAAAAGCTCAGATGTAAATCTTCCTGTTAATACTGACAGTTAGTGGACGAATACTCTCAGGAAAGCGATTCAAAGTGGCATGGTCTTCTGGCTTACTAGTTCTCTGCAACAGCCTTCTTCTCCTTCGTGGACCAAGCCGCAGGCTCGCGTTTGGTAGACCACCTCTTGGTAGACCAAGGGCTCGCCTCTCGCTTCTCGCTCCAAGGTTCGGGGGAGGCCTCACGCTTGTCGCTCCATGGGGCGGGCGCGGCAAGAACAGCGCCTAGGAGGGTACTGAGAATGACGGTGGTGTACTTGATCTTGGCAATAGATAAATAAAAAGGCTAGATTTCCTTTGAAGGGTAGATTTGAGTGGTTTATGCTGGTGTTTCGAGTCTGCGGTAAATTCTGATGTTGGTTTGTCAAGAAGATAGGAAAATAAGGGGTAGAGCTCTCCTTTTAATACTGGTCTGTTTCATATATTAATTTTCTCGATGTAGTTGGTTCACTCTGTCAAAACCTACTTCCAGATGAGCATCGCCGGTTCATCTCATCTAGAAGACTACTCATGCATACATGGAGTTCCGGCCATAGGATTTCAGATCTTGATAATCCAAGGACCCATGCAATTGACTGACTACACTATCAATCCTCCACTCGTACCCTTGGGTTGAAGACTAAGTAAATGACGAATCTGATCACTTGATCATGAGGGGAAAATGGTATCATAGCCAAAGATAGGGGTCAAGAAGTCATCAAGGTGATATCCTAACGAGAAGCCGCTAAACATCGTCGCCGACCACAGTCTAAGGGCAAGAAACTATCAGAAAAAGACTCCTATTATAGCCTTTTACCCTTGGTCTTTCCCCGGCATAGAAAGGTGCTTATCATATGTGCCAGCTAGAGTTCGTGCTATTACGCAATACTGAAGGTCTAAATTATAAACTCCAGCAGTGATACTAGGTTGTGTTAGATTTTTTTTCATATTCCTTGATCTGATGGAAGAACTATCAAAACCATGCCCTATATTTTCCAGCTTCTACTATGTCGAGACATTATATCAAAGCTAAAAGTCGAATGTAATACAATATAAGAAACTATATTCTTCCTTGGTAGTTCTAATGCGCTGGGGCTTATTATTCAATCAACTTCTCACCCTTAACACCCCTATACTCATGATTTTTTGAGATAGTTAATATGCAGCCTCTAGTAACTAGTTGCGTATAAGGCTTATGTTAGCAGTGTTGATCTTATGGTGGTGGCTGAAATTTTCACCCCCTTTATGTATCATCAGGGGTATTACATCCGCCAGCAACTCAACTATATTAATACGAAGAGATATCTATTAGATCACTGTATTTATTGGATAAGACAAGCCTTGATGTGCTGGGTAGATGTCACGCCAGTGAGTTGGGCAGTCAGTCCGAAGACAGGGAAATCCGAACCTCAAATACCTCCGCGAAGAACTTGCCGCAACTTTGATGCGTTACAAAAATTGTCGGATAGCCATCGGATATCTAAGGAACTGTTGGATAACTTCGACGGCATACTGTAGTGTCACGTGACACCTAAGAAGGACGAGTCTGATTGATCGTGATGCCGTCTTGCGTCTTGCAGGAGATCATAAATAGAACTGTCTGTACTACGTTGCTTTACAGCTTGGAGTAACCTCTTCATTCCTAAAATAGTAGTCAATGCATCGTACAACTTGACCTTATACTAAAGTGGTCTTTGTGAATTTATTGACCTCAGTGACATTCTTAAGCTTTCACGTGTTTAGCCGTCGGAGCTCTAGGTCCTGCAATTCTTTGAGCAATATCTTTACATATTACGGAAGCTTACCTAGGTACACAGCTTCGAAGTATCTTAAGCTAGCATCTTATGTCTTTTTATTCCACTACTAGAAGGTTACCATGAAAACCTTGTGTACAAGAATTGAGGGTCTTCTACGAAGTGATGCTATTGTGCGATGGTGTTTGTACTCTTGTGGCAGCGGGACTCAAGGTTGGGTCGAATGTCCCTTGCATCGCCATTTAGCCGTTAGTCTATGTATCAGGAAGCACACAAAGTATAAAGGACACCAATGGCGACTGTCACAATCACATCAAACGAGTCAAACAAACTCACAAGTGTTATATGGTCAGGGCAATCCTAGCTTGGACCTGTGGTATGTATCAACACTACGCATGATCGATGTTGGGCTACACAAAAGTAGGTATTCGTTTTTATTTATTACGGCACATTCGCTGATAGACATAGAATGAAGTTTAATAAAACTTACCTGACTCCCAGATGAGTTTCTTTTATAATAACTATGATGATGCTCATTGGTTATAACATTTTGAGACTAAAAAGCACAGACAAATATGTACCTACAAATGGCCCCCATCGTCACCATATAATGTCGCCTGCCTCCTTTTTCGGCCATCTACATTCGAGAGTTTGCGGCCGGTCCATTTGAGTCATTCGCACGAAGAAGAATGTTTGGCTCGGAAATTTTTCTTTCAGATCTCGCATCTCGGTCGCCCGCACGTGTCCTGTAGTTTTCCGTGCACAGGGCAAATGAAATAACGTTCTTTTGTTCAAAAGTCTAAGCCCCCTTTGAAGTGGCGAACGACCCGGCAAAACCTATCCGTCTGGGCTTCCTCATTTCTCATTACAACTCATTTGCATTTCATTATTTAATAAGCTATACGGAACAGGGGACTCAAAAGAAAAGGAAAAAGAAACTATCTTTTTTTTCTTTCCTTCTTCTCATCATCTTGAATAATATTGTTCATTCTGACAAAGCCACTGCCCCAGATTACTAGTCGCTTTGGGCCGCAGGGCGTATGATAGGAATGACCTAAAATATTATATAGGTTGACTACTCCATGTACAGCCCCCTTCGCAAAAAAGTCGGCCTTGTAGATATTGTTCTCCGAGGATAATCGCGATTTTACATAATCCGCACCAAGCAAAAAAGCAAGGAAAAAAAGACGAAGAAAAACCAAAACCAGAACCCTAGGTATAGGGGGGAGGGAGCCAACATGTCAGAACCACACCACCCCCAAAGACCCGAAGACCCATCGTCGTCCTCCCTCCCGCAGCCCACCACCACCATCACCAAAGCCTCGCTCATCGCCGAGCTAGCCGCCTTCCTCGGCGCGCGGGGGGTATCCTCCCCGGCGGCGCCCCCCGACCCGCCGACCTACGGGCAGCGGACGGCGGTGCGGCGGGAGGCCTTCGACGCCTTCCAGCGGTGGATCGACCGGCCGCGGGGGAGCCACATCAACTTCGCGGCGCCGGCGGTGAGCCACGTGCGGCTGCTGCCGTGGCACGTGTGCCGGCGCATGCAGCGCGAGCTGGGGCGCGACGTGGTGTGCGTGTTCCACGCGCCGCCCGCGTCGTGGGCGGAGGAGGCAGGGGACGGCAGTGTCCCCGCGAAGACCATAGACTACCTCGCTCTCCTGCTCATGCACATGCTGCACGAGCTGCCCGACGGGGTCTGCGAGAAGGGCGCCCTGATACAGCGCGATATGCGGGGGCTTATGTACGATGATGGGAGAGGGGGGGACGACGACGACGAGCGGCGCTTCGAGAGGGGTCTCAAGGCGGTCATGTGGCTCGTCCTGCAGCTGGGCCCGGGGGCAGCGTTTTTCCTCGACGGGGGCACTTCCGAGATTGACCGGCGCACTGCCGAGGCGCTGGTCGAAGTGCTGATGAGCCCGGAGCTGCGGAACAAGCTGTGGCTTTACATCATCCAGCCGGACGCGGCGGATACATCGTCATCGTACCAGGAGGTCATTTTTGAAAGCCGCGAGTTCATCGTGCGGTCCTTTGATTTCAGCCTCGCGCCGCCGGCGTCGCGCATCGGGGAGATTAACGGCGGAGGGGGAGGTATGGGAGGGGGATGTCGGCGCATCTCCGAGCTCAACGTCCGTATGCCGCCCAAGGAACCGCACCCGGTGCGGTTTACGAAGGAGCAAGGCCGGAAGAGCAGCAACTTCACCCAGAGGCTAAGGGAGTGGATGCATTTGTTTCACCAATAATTCGAGCAAAAACACATCACTTACCTTACTTAGTTAGTACTTAAGCTCTCTGAGTGGGAGTGTTTTGTAGAACATTGAAAACTAGGGGTTGTAAATAAGGGAGGAGAAGGGATGGGGGCTTAGGTTAGATGTCAAAAGTGTGGAGGCTATAGAAGCCTATCAGTGCAACTCTACAGAGTAGGTATATTAATTTAAACATCTTATTTCAATGCTACTCGTTTTATGTTGGCGTAGACAGCTGAAAAAGGTATATATTTCATTTCCCTTATGAACTACCTACGTAGGTCATAATACCTTAAATCTTCAAGCTATAATAATGTTTTCCAGTAAAAAGGATTTTCATATGAAAGCCATTCAGACAATATTTGTATTAATTAGCACCTTGATATAATCTAAAAGTGAAGCGGCTGTTAAAAAATGATCGAACATATATTATGATTCATAGATGCCCTCACTGAAACCAACAGAAATTACTGAGGTTTTGCTTCTCGTAAGCAGAAATATGTGCCATCATACTGTATTACAGAGTTTGAGCATGGACAGTGATATTGAATACAAAGACTAGGTAACATACTCAATATCCTGAAGCCAACTCCAACTCAATTGCGGACAAGATGAGTCCGGAAAAAGTCGACCAGCTTAGCAAAAGGAATCATCTCCACGCGGTCGTACAGATCAGTGTGGCTAGCCCCCGGCACCCAAAACAACTCCTTAGGCTCCGCCGCGAGGGCGTACGCGTCCTCGCTGAACTCGCGCGAGTGCGCCCGGTCGCCGGCGATGAACAGCAGCGGGCGCGGCGCGATGGTGTCGATGTCGTTGAAGGGGTAGAAGTTCATAAACTTGGCGTTGCTCGAGAGCGTGGGGTGGGTGGTGAGATTCGGCGCCGAGGAGGCCGGCGTGAAGAGCGCGCGCGAAGTGCGGTAGAAGTCGTAGAACTCGCGTTCGACGTCGGTCGAGAGCTCCGTGAGCACCTGCGCCGCGCCGCCGGTGTACGCGGTCGCGCCGCCGGCGGCCTCGACCCAGCGCTGCTGCGCGGCGGCGGCGATGATCTCCTTGCGCTGGTCGACGCTCTGCGCGTGCCGCAGCCCGTCGCGGTTGAAGGCGCCCATGTCGTACATGCTCGATGTCGCGATCGCCGCGATCCGCGGGTCGATCTTCGCGGCGCTGAGCACGAACGAGCCGCTGCCGCATATGCCGATCGCGCCTATGCGCTCGCGGTCGACGAAGTCACGCAGCCCTAGGTAGTCGACTGCGGCGCTGAACCCTTCCGCGTAGAAGTCGGGGGACACGGCGTTGCGCGGCTCGCCTTCGCTGTTGCCCCAGAACGGGACGTCGATGGATAGGGCGACAAAACCTTGCTCCGCCATCTTGGTGGCGTAGAGGTTTGCGGTCTGCTCTTTCACAGCACCCATGGGGTGTCCGACAATGATAGCAGAGTTATTTGCTGTGGTGTCGAGATCATTCGGAAGGAATAGGTTCCCTGCGACCGTGGTACGATACAGAGTCGGGAAGGTAACTGGCCAAACTGTCACATTGTCACTACGGTAGAAATTGTCGGCTCCGTAGGACATGTTCTGTGCAGTTGCCGAAAAGGAATGGAGAACGGTCGCACCGAGGGCAGCAAGTCTAACGTTTGGCATCTTCATCATGCTGATGTCGATTTAGTCAATGGTCAATGGGCTGAGGAGATGAATGCCTGCAGAGATAGAGCTTCTTCTGTTGGCCGGTGTCTTTGACTTATAATGGTTGGACCAGTCCTCTCATCTTCCAAGTATCGATCTGCTGATGTCAGTCTACGCACTCATCGTTACCATTTGCTTCATTTTCGCCAAGGAGCCGTAGATGTTCCGATAGCTACACTATATTGGTAACTTGTAACTCTATAGCAACTCATCAGGCTTCAATATCTTGTCAAATGGATAAGAACGCGTATACCTGCCAAACCAGCCAACAGGCAAGACTGTGCTCTACCAGGTCCGGAGCAGGCCCGGAGCACAGCCCACAGATATTCAGATGATCGATCCCGGCAGATGCCAGTGTTCAAGCTCTTGGCTCTGTTCCTCCCGGTGACGAGTATACTCCCGCTAATGCAGGCTGCTTACGTGCCAAGTAACCCGAGGCTGTTCACAATGTTAATAAAGACTGTTCTAAGCCGCAATCAGGGGTATCGATCACATGGCACTTAGTATATACACTCACGTTATTCTTTTATTTTTGCCAACTTGAAGTGACATTGAGGTTCTTCTCACCCTGGCGGTGACCGAGAACTCTTCCGAAATCCAGCATTGGTTTTTACTAAATTCGTATAGCTAGTGTCATTTTGTATGATATCAATTTTTGGCATATACGTGACAGAGGCGGTATCAGTAATACACCTATAGTGAAAGCCACCCATAGGGACGGCTCTCGGCCATTATTCTTACAATATAGAACCATTCCACGGTATATTAGTCATCTATCATGCATTTTCATGGTTCATACCCCATTTGTTGTTGCTTTATTGAGTTGGCAGCTTCAACTTCCTCTCGCCTCTCTTTTCACGCCAGTGATTAGTTGCCTCCAAAATACTCGTACAGCCATGTAGTGTCCAGGCCCATTTTCGGAGGAATGCCGCGCTAGCCTCCCAGCCACGAGGATCCCACGGCTCGCCCCAGATGATGAAACCGGCCATATCAGAGCAACTTACGGATGAGTCGAACTCGACAACGTCGTGGCACAGATCATCTTCGTCGATGAGCTCGTCCCGGGTCAGGAGGAGGAGATTATTTCTGAGCTCCGGCCACGGGAGCAAGTCGATCCAGGGATGATGCGACACCGAGAGCTGGAGTGCGGTGGGGCGGAGGTTCTCGGGACAGGTGTGTGGATGTGTCTTGATGGTGGCGGGAGACGGCCCGTACTGGCCGAAGGGCGAAATGGAATCACACAGCAACCACGAAGTCGACAGCCTTAGTACGTCGGCATTGCCTTGTAAAGCATGGAAGATATTGACCTGCACCAACCTCACGAGGTTTTCGGGGCGCAGGTCGTGAGCTAAGTATCTAGCATAGGCCTGCTCCGAGAGCTGTTGGATTATATTCAATTTTGTAGCGACCTCGTCGAGCTTTTGCTGTTTCTGTTGCTGTTGTTGCTGCTGGTGGTGCTGCTGCTGTTGCTGTGGCTGAGGCTGCATGGTGGTTGGTGGTCCGCGTAAGGAGCCAGTGACTTTTGATGTCGCTTTGTGCGATACTACCGTTGTCGTCGTGCTCTTGAGCAGCAGCTTGCGTCTCCCTGAATGGTTCGATCCTCATGTCAGGCAAGAGTGGACTCAGTTAAAAGGGGTGCTAGGGGATGACATGTGACTGACGATATGCTCGCTGATTGAGACGGTTCTGCAGCCTCCTCCTCTCATCTGTGCTTGTCACGCCAGCCCAGTCCTCGCTGCTTGTCCATATATCGAGTTGATGTGACATCTGCTGCATAATGATAGGTGGACGCTGCTCGGTATCGGGCTCGGGCTGTCCATGGCTCAAGCAGGCGCTGGAATTCGGTTCCATTTTCATATGAGGTATTGTTGTGATAGGGTATGCATGATATGCTGTGGTATGGTATAGTATGGTGTAAGTGTAAGTGTAAGATGTCTCGATGCAAGCTGCTTACGTTTAATATGCTTCGGTGCGCTAGGCTGGCTAGGATTCCCCAACGCTCAGAGTGACCGGGGTGGGCCCTGCTTGCATCGGCTTGCATGATAATAACCTTATCTTGCCTGCAGACCAGACCCCTGTTGACCCATATCGATCCACCCATTCCTGCAACCTGCTTACGCGCTATTCCTGAAGTGTCTCTCACCCAACCAATTAGCTAGAGCCGACAAAAAATGCCGACATGGATCCTACATGTACGAATATAGGGGACTATACCTGACTTAGGAATTAGGTATAGTTCTGTTCAAGTTCTTTACGCTTAGCTTATCGGACATGCTCTCTTATTCTAATAGTGCCGTCATCTATCAGATGAGGCTACGTCCTAACCACGAAAAAACACACGATCATTGAGATAACAGGAGGAAAATCAAAGTTTAAAGATTGGTTTATGCTTATCAATAAGAATCGCATAATACTCTCGTCTTCTTCATAAAAGCTATCTACTCCAATGACTACTATCTTGACAGTATCATCATACCTCATAATTGCATACGAGTCGACTCTTCATCAGTCCGTTCTCGGCTGATAGGGCTACAGATGAAAGTCAGCTGGTTCGTCGTTCAGGCATCGGTCGAGTACATACCAATGGTTTCGGTGGCACATCAATCCAAGATGCCAGTTGGATCTGTTGATGATCCGCTGCCGTCAAAGAAAGATCGTACTTTCGAGGCCAAAAATACGAATAGAAGAACTTTGTCGGAAACCCGGGGTCGTAAGGTGATGCCTCGTGGATGGCATCGATATCCTCCTTAGAAAGCTTCACCCGCAGGGCGTCGGACATAGCCAGTACGTGAGCCACCGTATTGACTCCCACAATGGGGAACACGTAGGTTGATTGATGGAACAAATAAGCTAAGGCCTAATCGAGTCAATATTATATTTTACTGCCACCTTCGTGAATTTGTCATTCACTTACAATAGCCTGGGTTGTTGTGTTCTTCTCATTTGCAATCTTTTCCAGGGCCCGAGAAACAGCAATGGCCAGCTCGTTTGGAGGTTTTCGGGGAGCATCTGGGTTGTTTTCCCTTTCACGTCGTTGCTCAGCGGACAGCAGCTGACCGCTTCCCAGCGCAGACCAAGGAACTATAGCCAGGCCTTGATCCTCGCACATTGGGATGACCTCACCTTCCATATCACGATAGGAAGCATTCCATTTTCCTTGATAGACCGAGAATGGAGTGAGGCCGTGCTCTCGGGCATCTATGAGCTGAAATTAGACCCTAGTATGACTAAACAAGGTGGGAAACTCACAAGCATTGGCCTTGACAACTACCCATGCTGGTGTATTGGAAATCCCCAAGTACAGCACCTCTCTTGCTTGTACCAGGGCATGCAAGCCTCTCATGACCTCTTCAACCGACGTTGTAAAATCCCACCAGTGCACATACAGGATGTCAATATAGTCGGTCCTCAGTTTCTTCAAACTATGCCGCACCGATACATACATGCTCTTGATCGAGTTACCTATAAAGTTACTCTGCAAAGGCTCGTTGCTCCTGTTGTAAGTGCGGTAATGCGCGCTATACTTAGTAGCAATGACCATCTGATCTCTCACACCACGTTTCTCCATCCATTCACCGATCAGCTTCTCCGAGTCTTCGTTGTTATAAACATTAGCCGTGTCAATAAAATTGCCTCCGATTTCGTAGAACGCATCTAGTAGCTTGAAAGGGTCTTCGTTTTTGCCAGTATATTCACTCCAGCTATCGCCAATACTAATCCCTCCGAGACATATTGGGGAGACCTTTACCGCTGCATTAGGAGAGAGGACCCGGTGATACCCCATAGGGTTCGTGGGCTTGGGTGAAGATTGGAAGAAATTCATTGTAGATCGGCTTAACGCGTTGTATTTGCCATCTAAAGTCCCCGAGAAAACGAGCTTTAGCTGGGGACATATATAAATGATTTTCAATCTTTTCGTCTGGGCTTCTCCCGTTAGATAGCTCCATGGCACCGTGACGTTGTGTGGGTGTTTACTTCGTGCGTCAACTAGCACAGAAGCAAAGTCCAATACGTAGAGATCCGGTAACCGGGGCCCTCACACTAATGCAACCTGCTTATAAGACGACCTAGAACTAACCTTGAAAGGGTTAAAACACGTCTTTGTTGAGAGTCTCGAATCCCGGGCACGAAGTGCTTTCACTCCTGCAGATATTGGCTAGCCTCCTTCACATCCTCTGGCTCGGAGACATTCTGATATGCCTACTATGGACTTAATCTGTCTGTCCCTATCGTGTCATTCGTGTACTTCGCTCGGAGCAGTCACTCCGATGGCCCGAGTGTGCTCTCATTATTAACACACATACTGGGTCATTTACCGTGATGCTTGTTTTTAAGCTAACAAAGTGGTCTACCAGAATCGCTACATATTTCCCGATCGTTCAAGGCAAGTTCGAGGTCCTAAAAAGGCTCGATTCGACATCTCTCGAATTCACTGCAGTCCTAAATGGATGCTTCCTCGATTACTGGGTTCTACCGAAAGTGAAATCGTATCTCGATCCCTTGACGCTTGTAATCGAGGTGGCAAACAATGTTGCGGCAATACCAGGGTCTGGCGATGTGCCAGTCGCATTCACACACATTCGACATCGCGCGCTTCATACCGGCACTTCTCACTTGACCGGAATGGGAGAAAGAGTCCTACATCATCGGCGACAAGGTGACGTGGAACGAGTTTCTGCGTGTTGTGGAGGAGGCCAAAGGTGTCAAGTTCACAGTTACGCAAGATCCTATGGACGAGTTGAAAGCTGGTCGGATTACTGAGCTACCATCCCATCCACATATGTACCCTTCCTTTCCGAAGGAGATGTCGCAAGGCCTCTTCGCTGCCTTTGGCCGCATGTTTGAAGAAGGGGTGTTCGATCTGAAGCACCCCAACACGTTGAATGACCAGTTTCCGGATATCAAGACACGAACAATCAGGGAATTGGTATTCGAGGCTTGGAAGAAGTCGTAAGGGCGACGTCTCAGCTAGGTGCCTACAGAGTGAGATCACTGCTACAAGTGACCTGACTTAGAACTTAGCCTAAAATATACCATTGAAGTGCAAGAGATATATAGGATATATCGGGACTACATAGCTGACTGGCGTTCGAAAAAAAAAAGAAATCCTACAGAACGACAATCCTAAAATACAGGTTAAGTGTTTAACTACTACAGTCATAATGCCTAGCCAGACAGAGCTACTTTGTCGCCGTTTTTGAGGTTGTTTAGTCTTGGGGATTACGTAGAGACAACCCGGATATGCGAACACTTATGCTAAGCTTTACAACACAGGCGGCATTATAAAATGCCAAGTCAGCAGCAGATTAACCTAGCATACCTAGGTAATCACCTAGGTATACACTATTGAGCCGCGATGAAGATACGCAGGTTGCATTAGCGTCACGGCCGGTCTGGGGCTACCTTACATGCTTCGTGCTAACCTAGGTTATGCACTATCGCCTTACGATTCATTTTGCTAGAATCATGACACTTGGTGACTCCATGAACAGCAGATGGTTAGTTTGTGTATGACTTCATAGTGCAAAGCTGATTATTTCATCTCGAATAACGTCGCAGCAGCCAAGTACCGCAATGTGTGGTTGCGGAGAGATGATATCTTTGAATTCGCTCTTGCTCCTTTCTCGATGTATTGTTTAACTACTTAGGTGCGGAGATTCTTAAAGCTAGGTAGATCCAGTCTACCCGAACGCCTCATACTTCTTAGCAAGCATTTCCACTTCGACTGGAATATGTAACAGAACACGAAAGCATCAGCCTATCTATTCCTTCTCGCCAGAGATTTCCAGTAGACTCTTCACAGTATCCACCGTCGACTTCTCAAACGTCGTCCACTTTATCCCCAGCACCTCCGAAGCGCTCGAGTTATCGTATCCCCAAGAGGGCAAGTCCTTCGAAGGCTCGCCTCCGCTCTCCGGGAGCTTCTCCCGCAGCTCGGGGAAGTTGTCGCGCACGATCCTGAGCAAGTCGCGATGGCTGTGGTGGCCCGCGACCGTGAAGAAACGCTTCCCGACGGCCGCGGGGCGCTCCAACGACCTCACGTGTGCTAGCGCTACGTCGCGCACGTCGACCCAGAGCGGTATGCCGGTGGGTGGCATGCCGTCCTTGTATTTGCCGGAGACCAGGTCGGCCATGACCTGGTTCGAGGTGTTGACGGAGCTCAGCGAGCTGAGGCCTTGCGTGGCGGGCCCGTACACCAGCGGGGGGGTGATGGTGGTCAGGGTGAACCCCGGTTTTTCCTTCTCGACGAAGTCCCACGCGGCCTTCTCGGCCAGGACTTTGGACACGGCGTAGGCGATCATGGGGCTAGCTTGGGCGTCGTCGATGCCCATTGGGTTCCAGTCTTTCTCGGACCAGGTCTTGACTACGCCTGCCTGGACCAGCGCGAAGTCGAGAATGGCGGCGAACGACGAGGTCACGACGACGCGCTTGACGTTCGGGCAGTGGTCTTTGATGGAGCGGAGAATACCGGTGGTGCCGACCACGGCTGGGTCGATGAGGTCCTTCTTGGGATCGCGAACATTGTAATGGAACTGGAGAGATAGTAAGCATCTTGTTGCCGGGGTTTTATTATCATGCTGTCATGACGCACCGGGCTTGCTACATGGAGCACGGCGTCAAATCCCCCAGTCTTGCAGACTTGGTCAAACGCTCCCACCACCGAGATATCGGGAACAATAGCAAAGTCGAGCTTGTCGGCGGAGTAGGCAGCCTGTAGCCTCTGTCCCTTCGATTCCGAGCGGACGGTTGTAAGGACAGAGTAGCCACCCTTTACGAGGACATCGATCACATGTGTGGCAATGAAGCCGGAGCCACCTGCATGCTGTCAGTATAGTAAAAATCGCGGGGGAGACACATGAGCAACACGTGGTTATCAGTCTGGATTACCTGTAACTAGGATTCTCTGCATTTTGGGATACAATCAACGAAGTTCTTGAACGTCTAGGGAACAATGATGAGGAGCTTGACATAGGAAATCATTTCAAGTTCTTATATTTTTTCTACTCCCTGATAAACTCTGGGTAGACATTGTATAAGTGAGTTTTCCACCTTTCCTTAAAGGTAGCTCTATTCTCGGCACATTGCCTGCCCGTGGAGTTCGGACAGCTATCCATTGTAGTTTAGCTAATGTACACCAACGGGCACGGAGTTAGTAGCGGGTCAAAATTCTTTAAGACGGCCTGCATAGTACCCCGTTCGAGTCAGTGGCCATGAGCATACATCGCCATAATAGTGTGATAGTCTCCGAATATCATGGTTTCCAGCATTGTAGTGGAGTCTCGCCGAGCTAAAGTACCGCGCGAGACATGATGGAGTGAGAATTGATCCGCAAGCCTCCACTTGTAATGTCACTCTATGCATTAAGAGCGTGATCTATGTCCTAAATCCGGATTCTTGATTTGTTCCCTAACCCGGATGGTTAATGGTACTATTCCGAATATATTCGGTGCTGCCTGCTTAGTAAGTTATTTATAGTCTTGTGCTTGGGTATAAGCTGGTTGCATACGGAGTAGGCGGAGATATACCCCTAGACGATTGTCGAAGATAAAGTGAGTATCGTAATGTTATAGTCTAATAAGTCCGTTCTCAGGGCTTAAAGCCGCCTGGGATAGAGGACTTAACACTTGGGATACCACTAACACGTACTGTAATAGGGTCTTGGAAATTCTTGTTGGTAAAAAATCTTAAGAAGTATTCGATTCTTCACGAGAAAGTAGTTGCCAGTCATGTTGACCACTTCCGGGAGTTCCGGTCGATTCTGTAGACTCTATTATGGCGAGATAAATTGTCAAAGCTACAAGGTATCGTTGTTTTCAAATGCAGAGGTCACGAGAGGATTTCAAGAGAGGGCAGTAGGTTTTGAGTCTTCCCATGTTGAATATCACTATGCTATAGGAACATTCCTGTCATAACACAGCCTACTTACATGCGTCCGCTTCGCAAATGCAACAACGGATTTACCGGCTATCTGTGGGGCCTATGTTAACATAAAACTCCCGGCAAATACGTCCTACAATTTTGGCCTATTTGTGCCAAATTTGACATGGAACCAAATGTTCGTAGCTACTGGCAATAGTGGTTGCGGCCGTGGTGTTGAATAGGTATCTCCATACATTCAGCCATGACTAACTAAATCCACCAACAATGCTACCATCAACGATAGCAGGTGTGAGATTGAAATGAGGGAGTGCTTTGAACTTAAACAGACAAAAGAAATGCAAACACCAAGACTTGTATTGAAATCTTGTCCTCAACTACTTAGAAAACGGCCTCCAAAACTCTTTGCTAAATTATCAGATACTGCCGTAAAGCCCTCGAAGCAAAAGGGGCACATCGCAAGCCTTACCCAACGCCGAGACAGCAGTGATACCAATACCAATACCCAGCCACACAGGAACTTCCCCAACTTCATCATTACAATGCTATACATATTCGCATTCTGTCTTCGTAACGTCCCCTCGTCGAGCCACATCTTCACCCAACCGTCCAATACCTCCCAGTTCCCCTTGGCTTGCATACGAACACTCCCTTACATGCAGTCATCCTGCGCCATGCTTAATTCAACGACATCCAAACACTGCGACACGAAGCACATAGCAAGGGATCAATAGCTATCATGTACATTCCAGCATCTAGGTCACAATAACTTTATACTGACTCCCTCCTTTCCCCTTCTGCCCTATCCACTCTTTCCCAACCGCTGTCTTCGTTCTTCTTGAAAAGGGGGTGGAAGAAGTAAATCATGATAAACTTCTCTCTTATAAGAACGTGATTTTGGTATATCTTATCTGTTAAAACTGTCTCTTTCTCTCATTAAAAAAGTCCACTTCACTTCATGTGGACATAACCACGCCTGACTAATTTCTCCTAGCCCCTATTTCCAGGCCCGGGCATAGGAATCAGTCTTGTATAGCAACGGCATAAGTTTGTACGCATGTATTCTCTCTTCTTTCGTCAGGATATCCACGAACACAGAAGTATATGTACATCCCTGCACCTCTCTTTCATTTCCATCAATATATGCATATTCGTTCCGTGCTCTTCCGTAATGATAATAACATAACCCTCCTCTTTCTATTCATTCCTCTTCAAATCCTTTCAAAATACGATGCAAGGGTTTTAAACCCTTTCTCCTGGTCTCTCTCCTCCGAACCCGTGACTCTGCGTCTCTGCTTGCTGCTGCCCTACAACATCAACAGGTCGCCATTGCTTCCCACCCCCTGCGCTGGTTGTATCACCTGCTGTGGTGCGTACTGATTAACCACGTATCCGGTCTCGGTGCCGGCCCCGCCACCGAACGCATCGCCCGCCTCATCGTCATCGTGGATACCCATCGCCGCCATCTGCCGGCTGCCTATGCCGGCGAAGTACGCGTCCGCATCACTGACCGCTGTCGCCATGCCCGCCGCGCCCCCCGCTGCGGCCGCAGCTGCGCTATTACCTTGCGAGGGGCGGATGACGGCGGGTTGGCCACCCATACCAAACATGGAAAGGGTCTTGTTGTTATCGAAGGTGGGGAGGTTGGCCGACGTAGGTAGGGTGTGCTTCTGGAGAGCGGGGGAATCGGCGAGGCGCCGGGGTCGCGCGCTGCGGAAGACGGTCTGCACGGGCTTGAGGTAGATTGTAGCGAGGGTGCCGACGTTGAGGCACATCTCCTCTAAGGTCTGGGGATCGAGCTTTTCTGATTCGGCCGTGATGGGCGGTTTTTCACCCATAACAATGCGTTTCGCCGCGGCCATGTCGGTGCTTAGAAGCCGCCAGTACATGTATGCACGGTCACGCAGGTCCGGATTGTCGGTCTCTTCCGTAGCCCATTTCAGAACGCGAGGGACGAGGTCTTGACCCTTTGTAGGCCGTTGGATGAAGAGCTTGACGGTTGCCGTTAGCAGGGCAAGCTGCACTTCGACGGGTTCCTCGGCAAAAGTGTAGAGAAAATCCTCAAGTAGGGCGTCACTGTTCTCGATACGGTCTGCGTACTGTCCAATGACCCACACCATGGCAGCCTTGGCTTCCGGTTCATCGAGCGAATCGAGATGCTCGCAGAGCGTGCCGATGATGGACTCGTATTGGTTCGGGTACTTGCGGAAGATGTTGCGGATCACCACTGTAGCCTCCTGCACAATATAAGGTACTTTGGTTGCGACTAGCTCGAGCAACAGGTTGATGCAGCGCCGGGAAGCCGGCTCAATCTTAATGGCCAGCTTGCCGATGGCGCGCACAGCCTTGCGAACAAAGTGCACATCCACCTCAGTTGCGTACTCCCGTAATTCCGTTAGGACTTCATCGATGTTCTTCTCATTCGCAAGCATGAAGATCAGTTCGAGCTTGGTGACCTTGACGTAGATAGGGTCGTTGTATTTGCAGAAAAATACCCGAATATCGTTGCGGAGTACATCAGGCCGACGCTGGAGGATGAGAAGAGCGTTGCGCAGGGCGAGATATTGGACTTCGGGTCCCTTGGCTAGTAACGTAACTAAAGGCGGGGATAGCTTGCGACATAATGCCGAAATCTGCTTCTCATCGGCTATATAGTTCATGAGGTACAGAATTACCCGTATGCATGTCAGAACGACAGCGGAGTTAGAGTGCGAGAGACGGGGAGCTATACGCTCAGCAAGTAGTGTAGCCTCCCCTGACTCTTGAGGTACGTAAGACATGAGGGCCTCGAGAATGTATGTCTGACCCCACCTGGATGCCATCTATGTTAGTAACAGGTCCGGGATGGCAGAGTAGGTAGAAGAAGGCATGTACATACTCGGAACAGTCCGCCAAAATAGCCACCATCTTGGACGCATTGCTATAGTCTATGGTAAGCTTGATAGTATCACTGCGTTCCCAAATGTCCATCAACGCGGCCAGGGCGCTCGCCACAACTGTGGGATTGTCATCTCTCAACAGCTGATTCAGCCTGTCTATCAGATCCGACTGTTCGACCATGTGCTTATCATGATCATACAGCTTGGCGACGCAGTAGGCGGCTGTCTTCCGCACGTAAGGGTCCGAATCCCTGAGCAGGCGTTTTACGATCGGAACTGTCGCTTCAACGAATTCTCGGACGTGAACGTAGGACATGGTACGGAGAGCTAAAGCCCTGACGAGCGGGTTGCTGTCTTCCATATCCTGATGAACTGGGTCAGCTCTGCGCAGCCTACGGGTTTCGGTTTATAGAAGATATAGAGAGACTGACATGCTCTAGAACGGGGATCGCTTTTACCGCGATCTCGGGACGCATCCTCGAATAGTTCACCAAAAACAAGAAGCACCTTTTTTTCAACCCGTGTTAGCATCTATCGTATGTCTTCTTCCCCCCTCCCCCTATTGGAATTACTGCGTGTCAGGTATAGGCTTACATCTTCTTAATTTCCAAGCTCTGGATATGCATGCAAGCTATTATGTCGGGGAAAAGCGAGACCATTTCGTTGTTGCTCATAGTCATGTTGGCGACGATCTTTTTCAATGCGATCTTCTTCTGGGTGAAGTTCTTGTCCTTCTTGCTGCCGCTATTCAGCTCGAGCCGCAGTTCGGCGACTTTGCCCTGTATAGTCAATGGTCGTAAGCCAAAGTCCGGGGGCATGTAGGCAAGAAACATGGCCATCGCGTTTCATTATTAATGGGATATGGTCGCATTGTAATGTTGTAGGCGCAACGTGTAGTGTGGTATCTCGATTTGGATTCATTCGAGATAACTTATGCGCGAGATAGGTAGGGCAACGAGACGAGAAGAGAATGGAGATGTGGGAAGGGAGCGGGGGATGAGGGGGAGGAATTATATAATATCCGGCGGTGGTGCAGAGGGAATGGGGGAGTAGGTAGCATAAGAAAATAGCATTGGGTGCTTACTCGAGCGAACAGCTTCGAGTCTCCAGATCCCTGGGCACTCGACATGGTGGCGGCGGCGGTGGTGGTGGCGGTGGTAGTGGTGGTGGTGGTGGTGGTGGTGGTGGTGATCAAGGGTTTAAGTGTGGATTAACCACAGCTTATAGTCCCAAGCTGAGGTTTAGAACTAATTTGTCGATACAGAGACAGCAGCAGGCGATCGGATAAGACTCTCTCCCTCTTTCCCTCTCCTTGTATTGATGTCGCATGCGCCAACTCGGTGCGATGACCCAATCGCAACAGGAGCAAGGTGGTTAGGATGCGACAGGTCAAGCACCGTCATATGCGCACCACCTCTTGGCCCTCTATCCGTCCGTAGTGTAGGTTGCGTCAAGGAGATTGGTAGATGTACAATCCGGTTGTATACAGTAGATTTCACGATCGGATCGAGACACACGAGGCGCGCGAGACACGGCGACGAAAACTAATGCGGAATAGGATCTAAAGAGAGGAACGCGAATGACGAATCAAGACAATGGCTCGGGTGGATACAGAAAGTCGGGGAGCTCGGGTTCTGCCGTCGTGGTTGACCGAAACAAACAAAAAAAAAGGTCGTCAAAGTCGTCGAGGTGCTGAGGATGAACGCGAAGCTGTTTGAAGATGAGAAAGCCAAGGAAGTGATACTTAAGGGAGAGAGAATGGGTATTAGCCCCTGAAGACGGAAAGTTCAACTGAAGCTTTGCATTTGCATTTGCGCCGAACCCCCGGACGCTACACTAGGTTACCTACTACCTGGTACCTAGTACCGGTAGTACCTACCACTGGCAGCTCTATGGCTTGTTTTACGTAATCTTGCTCAGTGGACCTCCCCAGAGCTGCCAGAGGATGATTAGGTAGTGTAGGTAGTAAGTAGTCCCGACATCACGTGCCTTATAAATGTACCCCACCTTAAAATACAGCCGGTAGCATCATACCTCATCTAATAAACTTGCTTTGTTTCACTTTACTCGTTCCATCATCTTAAATCTGATATATAGAAACAACAAACTAGGTGCAAGTTATATACCTAGTGTACATAACCATATGCTTTCCTCCGACTTGAACTGCGCTCCATTGCCTCTTGCACGGGCGGGCCGACAATTGTGGTCTTTCGAGGTCCTAAACACCCCCGCTAGGAGACCCTTACCAACCTCCGGTCCGGCCCATAGATTCACCTCATTCCTTAAGTGGCCCACTATTTCCCGGCATGATATTGCTCCCCTTGTATGAGCTTATTCAGTGGACAGAATGAACGAGGATACAGTGTAGGTTCATTCGGGGAAGAACAATTGGAGCTTGCGAGTATGTATTCTCCTTCGACTAGACGTCGGATGCTAGCCGTTGATCGAATTATCGAGGGTGATATCTAATATACTAATGAGATCAGCAGAAGATATTAGTAGCGTTAGTAGACGGGTACGTACTTCTAAACCGTCCTCTTTGATGGTCAAGTTAAATGACGAGAACGTGCCACGACGACGGTCAGCGGATGGCATGCCGGTCTCAACATCGAGCATGACATTGCTAGATTGTATTGTTCGTAAATACGGTGAGCGTGGTAGGTGATAGGCCATGGCCGTATGAGGAAGCATGTTGTCAAGCCCAAGTAATTCCGGGCTGCCGCTAAGAGATATGGTTTGGTTATTACGTCTGATGTTGCGCCGTATGATCCAGGACCATATAAGAGCAAAGGATGGTGGGCAAGTGATGAGTAACGCAACAATAGCGACGATAGCCTCCGTTGAAAGTTCCATAGTTGTTTTAGAATGACATACAAACTACAAGAAAGTGAAAAGGACTTACTTCTTGATAGATGGTCAAGGGGGGATACTTATACCATGAAGGTACGGCATGTTGGGATTATTGAAGCAGAATGAGAATGCGCTTCTCCAGTCCGCACTCCAGGTTAGCCTCCCCCCCCAAAAATAGTATGCGATCCCATCTCTTAGTGAGGATTTTGGGACAGACCATAGAGAAGACGTGTTGACTTCATGGCGTAGAGGAGGCTACAATAAGAGAACTCGGTATTATTCCTTGTGCCCCACCAGAAGAATCTGGGAGCTCCCAATCAGATCAGACTGGCTTTACCCAGCAGGATTTGCCTTTGTGCTAAGGGCACAAGGTAGTGGGATTCACCAATCATGGCCCCTATTATGTAGGTCACGGAACATCTATATCGAGGTTGCAGTGGCTTATCTGCCCGGAAGGTTCATACACCTGCTAAGGCTATATACACCTGCCCATCGCTGTAAGATTTCATTAAGTGGATCCAAGATTTCGGGATTGGCCAACCAGACCAAAAGATTTACGTATGTAGACAGCCATAGCCACAACCCCTCCTCCCCCTCCCTCCCCCCCCGTTCTACTGTCGTGTACGGGTACCTATGAGCTGAGTGCTTACCTAGTGCTTAGGTAGGTACCTGATGCAAGACTGCATATGTAGGTCGGTAACACAACTTGGAGCTTCCATCCATCCAAGCCACGGGTATGACAAGTATTCACTTGACGTGGCCTGGTGTAGTCTTCGGAGCCCCTATCCAACTCTAGAGAGAATTTGGGATTATCCAATCACAGAATGGTGACTCACAGAATGGTGACTTGCAATATCTTTGACTTGTCCCGTTCGGGTAGACGAGATTTTGGAAATGGCCAATCAACAAGCACATCATTTAGTACTATCTTCCTTATGTGAACTCAGCAAGCTCCAGTTAGTCCCCTCAATCACAGCCTTACCATTATTTTTCGCTATATAATATCCGTTCTTCTCCTTTAATCCCTCTTCATTTTCAATTCCTTTTCCCCATCAGTTCTTCACTGCCTTCCCCTGAAACTCCATATTATCACGTATTGCTGTATACCTCTTACTCCCGCCTCGTTCATTGTTCGTATCCTACCAGCATGTACGAATCTCAAGATTGGGGTAAATGGAAGAATGCTATTCATTCTCTCTATATTCTCGAGAAACGACCTCTCCAAGGCTCGGGGGGCGTAATGGAATCAATGGAAACGAAGCACGGCTTTCAGGCAAGGTGATAACAATACCTCGATAAGCAGAGTGAAACACCCGTGGTAGAGTCTGCTAACATCTAACAGCAAAGGGCAATATGAGCGTCACCTCAAAGAATGGGGCTTCATGAGGAAGACGACCAAGGAAACTTGGCAAGTCATATCTCGCAAGGTTGAAAAACGTAAGAGGGAAGGGGAAGCTAGCGCTGTTTACATGGACGGCATGCTAGTACCCTCGAAGAAACTCCACAAAGAGATTTCTCGTCAAGGCCATATGACCATGGCAGAGCAGTTGAAATGGGCACAGGGTAAGATGTACCATCAAACTTTAATGTATCTGCCTCTAACAAGTTATCAGCACCATCTCCGAACACACCAAAAGGGTTCCAGGTCCTTACACCCCCTTCAATACCCGTACACAGACTACTATTCAAAGAACTACCAATTTTTCAAGTCCAAGATACACTCAAGAATCTCATACGTAAGAGACCTTCTATCCCTACCAAAGCTAGCACATATTCTTACCAATATTGAGCTTCCTAACAGAATTTCACCCGTCTCTCGACCAAAGCCCCGACGCGAGCCCTGCCGGTCTGATATCTTTTATCGGCAAGGCTCTCGATCCTAATGGAGTTAATCCGGTACGACCCATGATTGATTCGTATTTGCCCACTGCAGCTTTCAAAGCTGAATTCCATGGACCCGATTTTGCCATTGAGAGGGCGGAGCGAATGAGTTTGGCTCAAGCCATCAACCTATTCGGATTCATGGTTTCAAACAACCTGTCACCTATATCCAGCGGTGGAGGGATCTATCGTTGGCTCGAGGAAGAGGGGATAACCCCCCTAGCTATTTTCCAGATTCTCAAGGGACCGTCTGCAGATGCGCTCCTCGAAAATCTATTCAGGCTTGCTGTCGAGGACCAGAACCTCCAGATGGTGAAAGAGTTGCTCAAGGGAGGAGCCAACCCAAACGCATCGACATGCAGAGTTCGAGGAGATCCTTTATTGCTTACACCACTGCAGTTCGCATCCGTAATGGGTAACATCCCCTTGGTAGAGACCCTCATCAAAGCAGGATCCCAAATCAACCACCCTGATTCAGGATGGACAGGAAATATCCTGGCTCTGGCTATATATGGCTGGGGTTGCCTTGAATTCTGGTCCGATCAATCTCGTCCCATTGATTCGGAATTATTGCCATTGGTGAAGATTCTCATTGGCGCCCATGCTGAAGTCAACTCCTCCGACAACATTAGTCGGCATACATCTACAAAAGTTGATGATTTACAACAGCGTTTTTCGCCTGGGAGCTTGTTCTACCCTCTCTTGGCTGAAACCCACTCACCACTGACGATGGCTGCAAAATTTCAAGCCGCGAGGGTCGTTGACTACCTGATAGAGAATGGTGCCGATGTCTTATTCCGGGTTAATGGTCTACACTCGGCTCTTAGGGAAAGCTTTTTCGCTTTTGAAGTAATGAGTACCATCTTACGGAATCGAGACATGAATCATGCCCGGGGAGACGCGGAGGAGCTCATAAATCTGATGCGCGACGAAGACCCTGTCTATTTACTCGATGATGAAGACATGATGGATATTTTGGGCAACTTTTTGGATGCTGGGGTAGAACTCAACGACCATCTTCCATGTACTCATGAGAAATGCCCTCATGAGTATTTCGAATGCTTTTCTATATTGGACGTTGTCATACCCCAGGGAAGTATGCAACTTATAGACTATGTGATATCTATGGGCGCCAAGACGACAAGACACACCTTAGAACTTGCCTTTGAATGCCGTGTTTTCCAACTCTTTGGCCCCCTGCTACAAATGGACGCTCCACCTCCGGTTTGGGCATCCTCAAGAGCTGATGATGTTCTGGTTGGTTCCACTTCACCGTTGACAAAAAAAGAGCGGCAGAAAAATAGAATATTAATTCTGCACGCGATTATCCAACAACAACCCTCGGATGTCCAGGCTTTGTGTATGCAAGATGATCAATTATATCTCGACAATTTGTGTAGTTGGCCAGTGCTTGAACCTACTCTCGACCTTGGGGATTTCAGTCAATGGCGCTACCTCTTTGACGAGAACGTCCTACGCGGAGCTCTACGTTCTCGAGCTCTTCAACACTTGCTATTTGATAGGGAATCTCACAAACCTGAAGAAGCGGTAAATTATCTTCTGGAGGCTGGTTCCAGGACCATCAAAATAGAGATCTCTGATGCTTATAGTTTAGTTGAAGAATGCAGTTTGACGCTCTTAAGAAAGCTCATATATGCAAGTTCAATTCCCGAAGCCAAGATGTTTTCTAGACATCCAAATAGACATCCAAAAAACCCCACGACATTCTTGAGCATCATACTGGTACATGCAATTGGCACAGGCGATGACGATTTAGTGGAGGAAGTTATTCGAGCAGGCGTCGATATCAACCATATAGGCTGTTATTTAGAAAGAAGCAGTGGCTGTTATTCTGGGATATTGGACTGTTGTCCTCCGCTCACTATGGCAATACGAAAGCAGAATTGGGCCCTCGTCGATCGGCTTAGACGCCTTAAAGCTTCTGTCAATCCTATTGACGCAGCAGATCTAAGAAAAAAGAAGCACCAAACGCCCCTTTGGGCTGCAGCGTCCGGTGGGCACTGGGCATTGGCCAAATCGCTTATAGAGGACGGCGCGGAGGTAAATGACCCAGCAGCTTTGGAATTTATTGCAAAAGACTACGAGATACTACAGTTGTGTGTCATGAAACTTCTGACAGACAACTATTCGAATCAGACGCGAGATTGTTTGTTGCTCGGTCTCTATGAGATATTGCGTTCGAGTCACTTACCAAAAAATGCTGAACTTATAGTTCAGAGTGGTTTAGTCGATGTCGACAAATTTCACGGCAGCGAAAAGCTTTTGTGTAGTCTCATAGCCACAAGCTATGAATGGCGGGAAAAAAAAAGCATTCTTTGTCTGATGCTAGAAGGCGGTGCTAACCTGAATTCCGTCGTACGACAATTTTCCAAGGACCATGTCATTTTGCGTGAGACCGCGCTAGAGGTTGCAGTAGACGCTGGGGACCTGCAATTTCTGCGGACTTTGCTTGAATACGGTGCTTCCGTGGATATGGAACTGGAGGAGGGAATTCTATTTTCCCCCATACAGCGGGCAGCACGAAATGGAAGTGAAGAAATTGTTTCTGTCCTCTTGGACGCAGGCAGCGAACCAAATGCGGTGTCGCCATGGGGGCAAAACCTATATAAGGATACAAAGGATGGCATGATCAATGTGTGGGATACTGATCTGAGCAATATGTGCTATGGAAGAATAGGAACCGCTATCCAAGAAGCCACAAAAAGGCACCTCCTTGAAATGGTGCAGACGCTCTTAAAACGTGGAGCTAACCCAGATGGAATTACATTACGCTGTCCACATACAGCATTGCAGATTGCCTGTCGAGATGGCCAAAAAGATGTCGCCGAACTTCTTATCGAATACGGAGCAGATGTCAATGCATCACCTGCTGAGGTGTACGGGGCAACACCCCTCCAGTTCGCCGCTATTGGTGGCTATCTCGGCATTGCTCACTATCTGCTGGAGAAAGGAGCGGATGTCAACGCCCGGCCAGCGGAGTTTGGGGGCAGAACGGCATTGGAGGGTGCAGCGGAGCACGGCCGGATTGATATGGTCCAGCTGCTCAAGAACGCCGGCGCGGATATCTCGGAGGAGGGGGGACAGGGGCAATGGGAGCGTGCTATGTTGAGGGCGACAGAGAATGGACATCTTGCGACTCGGAACTTACTAAAATCATATCTTTTCTAGATTTCAGAGTCAAGTTCTAGTCACAAGAGAGAAGGGGAAGAGGGGCTGATGATTGGGACAATCGTTTTCAATTTCTTGCGAATTGTTCTTGTATTCTGGTAGTCTTGTGAGTTTCAAGTCATCGAGGGGTATCTGTTTTCATCTTGATTAGGTATTCTATATCGGTTTTCATTTACCTAGTCATAATACACTCGTTTCGCAACAATAAGTCGCCCCCCACATTTTGTTTTTACTTACCTACCTAGGTACACACACACACTTTTTGAATCAACTTCATTTTGATTGATTTTCATTATTTTTAATAATAACTTAACAACAATACATCTGTACGTAATAATCCATATATTCAAGCAAAGCTCTTTTAGTTACGAATCTAATAATGTCATTTTCTTTTAACTAGCTTAAAAATTGATTGAAATATAAGCGATTATTAGCAATATTAGCAAATGTTAGCGATGGAAGTGATGTTGGCAATGTAAGTGACAATGGCGATGTTGGCGGGGTTAGCGGGGTTGGCAATGTAAAGTTGGCAAAAAAAAATTGAATTAAAGTATATATATCTCAATCAATTTTTAAGCTAGTTTAAAAATAGTTACATCATTAAATTCGCAATAAAGAGAGCTTTATTTTAATATCTAGTTTATTATGTATAAATGTATTATTCTTACGTTATTAATGCTTTTATTAAAAGATGAGCAAAAGTGAAGTTGATTTAAAAAGTGTGTGTGTGTAAATAAAAGAAAATGTGGGGAGCGACTTATTGTTTCGAAACGAGTGTATATCTTAAGGGAATTTTGTTTTATACGATTGTAGAGGATAAGATGTTATCGAAGGGCAATATAATAATGATAAATGAAAATTATTATTAACTGGTAGTTGACAATGATGTTTATAAGTGTTCGGTTGCAGACGTGTAAGACGTTGAGTTTACGGAATACAGCTGAGGCTCAGGCTTAAAAATAGGGCGTGGCTTATATATCGGGGATGTGGCACTTAGCGGGGTGCGTGGGTATGGATAACTCTATTTTGGAGATAAAGGAGCACGGTCCCTCCCATTAACATTTCCCAAGAGCGGCTCCATCCTCATGGATGTGGATCTTCCCTTGTGGGTCAGCAGCGAACCAATCCTCGACCCGCCGAAAGCTCAAGTGGATTTTAAACCTGACACCTTCAACTTCCACACCTTTACCTACTTAGCTTCCACATCCTTAGCTTCCACCTTATAGTCACTACCACCATCACCACTGCGACTACGAATTTGCGCAAACGGACTATACTCTGAACAGACGAGAAAAAAAATACAAATAATATTTTTTAAATAATAGCTAATAAAAAAGGGGAAAAAGACAGAAAAAGAAAACAATGGCGTCCAACACTGCCGACCTCCCGAAATGGGTCGCCGATCTCCAACACCCGCCCGCGTCCAAAGCGAAGAACGGGAGCATACCGGACCCCCCGGGGTACCCCTCGCCCTCGACCGGACCATCCAAGGTACATTCTCAGCAGAACAAAACCGCATTCACGCTCGCCAACCCTCACTAACCCTGCACCCTCTCTCTCCGCAGAAACACCCCTCCAAAGACACCGCCCCCAAGTCCGCCCCGCGCAAACCGCCGACGCCGGAAGAGATGGACGAGCTGAAGCTGAAGAAGGCGTGGGAGGTGGCCACGGCGCCGGTGAAGAGCCTGCCGATGACCGCGATCATGATGTACATGTCGGGGAACTCGCTGCAGATCTTCAGCATCATGATGGTGTACATGGCGTTCAAGAACCCGGTCCTGGGGCTGCTCGCGACGGGCACCGCGCTCGACCGCTTCGAGAGCGACACGAACAGGTCCCGCATGCTCCAGGTCAAGCTCGCGTACGTCGCCATGCAGCTGCTGGCCCTGGCGGTCGGCGTGTGGAAGGTGAATGCGATGGGGTTGCTGCCGTATGTTGGAATTTACCCCCCCCCCCCCCCCTTTTTTTTTTTTTTATGTGGATGATTCGAGGTGTGGTTTTGAGAGAGTTCCGGTACTGACGAGTTTGTACAGGACCACGAGGTCGGATTGGCTTGCTTGGGAGGCGCAGAGGGATCCGTTGGAGCATGCGGTCACGGCGCTGTGATGGTGGTGGTAGGGGTGATGCTAATGAAGAGACGGGTTCATTGGGTTTTGATGGCGTCGTCCTTTATTTTTTTTCTCTCGGTTTCTCTTAATAAACACAAATTCACCTCTAGTCCTCATTCTTTTTTTCCGAGTATGCCTTTAAATTACCTAACATGTGCTTATCCAGAAACTTCTGATACCAAAGTCTGAATAGTGATTAATCCCCAAATAACCCATGCCCCCCCGCCCCCCCCCCCGGCCGCCCCCCGGGCGGGGCGGCGGCGGGCGGGGGGGGGGAGGGGGGGGCG